>JAXCGZ010017432.1:62500-67450 GCA_037179515.1 Halocaridina rubra | reverse complement strand
ATATTTATCTATATATATATATATATATATATATATATATTAAAAAAATTCATGCTTTTTAATGCCTAAAAGTAAGTTTTAAGAAGGTTGCATTAAATTATTTTGTTGACCACTTCATAATGTGATTTAAAAAAAGCAAGCATGCAAAGACGAAAATTCCGTTTATTGAAAATGTGAGAAGGTCCCTGTGTGATTATATATATATATATATATATATATATATATATATATATATATATATATATATATATATATATATATATATATATATATATATATATATATATATATATATATATATATATATATATATATATATATATATATATATATATATATATATATATTCTGTTTCACAGCAAAGAAAAGTACTTGACCTTTTGCATATGACGAAATAAATGAGGCATTTCATAGAGTGATATTAGAGACTTAACACACATAAGGTTGATTGTTATGTATGGCAGAGGCATTAAATTTTAAAATGTGATTCGAAATAATCACAATATTTTGGAACTTAAAAGAAAGTTCTTATGGACCACATGAAGAGAATAAATTTGTATTTATTCATATTTATGAATGGCAAGAATGTAAAAAGTAAATTAAGTAAGAATTAAAAGTTCACCAACTCATGCCTAAAAAAATTGAGATACTAAATTTACATCAGATTAGTTAGTCCTCGTTTTATGTGTTGTTATTAATACCCATTATAGAGGTAGATACAGACAAATTGGAGGTGAGGTAATAAGGATGTTTACCCTATCTAATGCCCCAAAGTGGGCTCAAATTTCGGCTTGCCACCTCACGAATTGAATATCCTACCACCACACTTCCGCAGTCCCCAAACTGCCATAGCATAGTGGTAAAGTGCTTGACTCAGGGTGTGACAAACCTGTGTTGGAGCCCACGGTGGGGCAATAGGAAGGACATCCAGTCTTAATTCCCCAGCTTTAATCTGTCTGTGTCCTCCCCCAAAATGGGAACTAATAATGGAATATAATATAAAACAAAACATAGATTCAATCAAGTTAACCTGCATCATGGAGCCAGCAGCCAGAATTGCTCGTGTGTTGCTCGGTTCATACGTTAGCGTCGTACCTAAGTGCTCAAAGGCTTGTTGATGCTTCCCTGATTGCATGTAGAGAAGGCCAAGTGTTGTGTGTAAATCGGAATTTTCGGGAAAATACCTGGAAAGAAATGACTGTCGTACAGTATCGTGATAAACGTAACTGAATACAACCAATCCCACGTGATGGGGCAGAGGTACTTGATGTTGCTCCCTAACAGCCCTAAGTCTCTAAGGAAAGCCACTGCTAATCCTGGGCTTTAAAGAGCTTTCAGGAAATGTGTGTTGTATTGTTGGCACATGTGGTTGTCAGCAGTGCAATCTTCCAAAATGTGTGCCCCTTTTAAAGCAAGATAATCTGAGGCTAGCATAAATATAGGAAACTTAAGACCAGGTTCTGGAACTTAGCATTGTCTTATTATTATTATTATTTTTATTATTATCATTATTATTATTATTAATAATAATATTATTATTTTCTTACTTCTCTCATTAGTGATTTTAACCTGCTCAGAATTTTCTGGGTTGCTTACCGTATACTCTGGTAATATGTGACCCGCTAAGGTCAACGAGTTTGATAACCCTGAGCTATGCCTCGTTCGTGGCACTTAATATGACATGCCAAGGTATCACTGTGAACAGTATTGTGTGCAAATCTTTATAATTTAGTGATACAGAAGAGTTTTATATTCGGTCATCAAGTAGTCTTTTTCTTCCTGGATGAAGGCAATATGTACGTAAAAATATGTACAGACACTCCCCTTCTTAAGAACGAGCTAGGTTCCAGAAGTCTATTTGTAAGTAGAATTGTTCGTAAGCTGTGTTTAGATAAAAATAAAGTA
The DNA here is from genome assembly GCA_037179515.1 of Halocaridina rubra. Classification (NCBI taxonomy): domain Eukaryota; kingdom Metazoa; phylum Arthropoda; class Malacostraca; order Decapoda; family Atyidae; genus Halocaridina; species Halocaridina rubra. The sequence goes on along the minus strand of JAXCGZ010017432.1, from coordinate 65,545 downwards.
CTCTACAGTACATACATATGCAGTACTGTACAGTACTTAAGCTAAAGACACTTACCAACACATAAAACATAAAGTATACAGTATTAATGAATTTTAATATAGTAATAATAATGTAATAATACAGTACAGTACAGTAATACATACGTTAATACATGAGTAGATAATGGGTAGGTTTTTGTTCGTATCTGTGAATGTTCATAACTCGGTTGTTCATAAGCAGGGAAGTGTCTTTATAAATAAATTATTTAGATATAAAAAGCTGTTGTATATTAGAGTTTGTGTGCCATACAAATTATAAAATTTTAAAATTTTTCGGATATTTATGGTTAAGAATAAGTATTAATGCACCATGTATACACATAATGTGTAGATTGCTTAATTCGTACCATGGGAAATTTAGAATTTCATGTTAATAAACCTATTATGTATATTTAGCTCTGTATAAAGCTGAAATGAAAATTTTTCGGATATTTATGGTTAAGAATAAGTATTAATGCACCATGTATACACATAATGTGTAGATTGCTTAATTCGTACCATGGGAAATTTAGAATTTCATGTTAATAAACCTATTATGTATATTTAGCTCTGTATAAAGCTGAAATGAAAATAGTTTAAAAGTCACATTCAGTTTAAACTAATATACGGAAACTAAACCTAAACCATATATATTAAAGTAAAATTTAACAGCACTGTAATCTCCCTTCTGCTTCTCCTATTCATGTGATAAATACACATATCGTACACATTACCTATGCTTACATCTACACCAAATATAGTGACGTATTCGTTGGGCTTCTTTTACTATCTCTTCACATCTGACACGTCACAACATTCCCAATCTCTTTTTTCTTTGCTTTCTTTCTCATTATTATCATTCTCTTATTGATGCCTTGTCCTAAAGCTGCTACTGTTTCTTAATTATTTTCTTGGTGCCCTGGCCCGACGAGGGCAATTTTCTTTGCCCTTACTGATATCTGGTATAAAAAAAAATACCATGCATGTCCCAGTGAATTGGGAGGGTGGTCACAATTGTACCAAAGGAAATGAGCAATTCAAATTGCTCCAACCATCCTTCCCATTTCTGCTAGTTAAACTGGAGCAAGAAAGACCCACAGAATGGGAGGTAATGTTACTCCACTGCTTTCCAATCCCTTTTAGTCACTTCTTACAACACACATGGAATATATATTTAGATAATTAATATTATATTATATTTCCTTTTATATAAAATGGTTTCATTCTCCCCCAAAAGAGGGTGACTGAGTCAAAACACACATTCACCTTAATTCAAAAATACCTCAATCACTCTTCTTAGCTCCTTGGGGATAAAGAACTGTCAAATTTCCCCCAAACCATACTATTTGGGTCATCCACAAGGTAGATGGGCAAGGATCTTCTGTCAAGAGGCATAAATAAATAACTAAATAAATAAATAACGTACTCAATAGCTGCTCGATACGTATTGATGGCAGAAGGCACGTCATTTTCCAAGAGGTACAATTTTGCCAACATAGAAAATGTTTGATGATGTTTGTTTTGCTCAAGAGCAAATATCAACTGCTCCCTGGCACTCTCGAAGTCTTTCACGTGCAGGTAACACACACCTGTAAAACAGAAATTATGTGCTGCTTGAAAGTTATGGTCTTTTCAACCTTGACAGCGAGTAAAATCAATGGTAACTGGGAAAAATGAGTATGTCGCTCGTATTCTTACATTTGACAATGAACTCACAAAACCATCCTCCATAATTTTTTTCTTTTCAATGAACTATTGATGAAAAAGGTGACAATGGGAAGGGTATGATGAAGCCATGCTGCCTTCCCTTAGTTGTTCAGTAGTGGTCAATTCGTGGCTTCATCAGGATATGGCATCATGGCTAAGGTGGATGTGTGCTTTGACTCAGCCACCCTCTTTACGAAAAGAATTGAAGTATTTTCGTGTAGTAAAAGAGATAAACCAAGAATCATCTTGAGTATAAAATTTACCTAAATTATGATGAATCTCCCAGTCTGCCTTGTCACTTTTATTCTCAGCTTGTATATAGGCTTCTACTGCTAATTTATGCCTCCCCAACAAGAATCTGTTAAAAAGGAGAGAAAGAGTAAGGATGCTCATACACCGTGTGATTTAGCCTTGAGATTACCGGTAAGGTCTGGTCGGATCCGAGCAGATTGGATCAACTATCTGAGGATCACAAACGGTCCATACATAATCCAATCTGGCTATCTCTCCAGTGGTCTTAAGGTCAAATCCCACCATGCATGGACACCTGCATAGTATATTTATTAATCTGAACTTCTAAGGATCAGTGAGCATTCTATGAAAATACTGTATAAAGAATAATAAAGTCATTTTTCCAAGATAACACTGGAAAGCAGGACTTCCTTGTACCCAGCAACTCCTCACTTCTGCTACCAGTCATTCTATTGCAAAAAGAAAAAAAAATTATGAGAATGAGATTGCAAGCCCTTTGCTCCCCTATTCCTTCTGATTGGCTTTTATGACACAGGAAATACGGGGGCAAAATCTTTCTTCCCCATCACTAGGGATATTCCTTTTCGTTAGGTCTTCTTATATATCTGGCATATGAAGGCAGTATATAATTGTAGCAAAAGAATTGAGACAACAGGGTTTCATTTCACCCTGCCCCTCCTTGCTTTTTGAGGCAAGGAATATATTCTTTGGAGGAAGGTTTACCAGATCCATGCTCCCCTATTCCTCATACTTGCCTCTAATGATACATAGAGAATACGGGTGTATGCATTCTCACTTACCTCACCACCGTAAACTGACGTCTTTTTGTTTCTTCAATTTACTGAAAAGAATACACTATATACAATACAGATTATAAAGTATCAGCTAAAGGACAAAGCAGAAATAAGAGGAAGATAAACAATAAAAAGGACAGGCTGAAAGAACAGTCAAAGTAATGAAGACCTATAATAATAATGAGAAAGAAAGCAATGAGAAACATATGGGCAGTGTTGTGACTTTTCAGATGTAAAGGGAAAATAAGAGATGTGCAAGTGCATTCGCCAGAAT
>JAXCGZ010017432.1:52500-57500 GCA_037179515.1 Halocaridina rubra | reverse complement strand
TTAACTTGCATTTATCAGTATACAACATAGTTTTCTTTGACCAAAGTTGGTTAGCATGGACCTATATGCTCAAACAGTGTCAAATTCAGTTAATAATAGCAGTGGTTACAATACTTCTCATGCAATATCAAATATACTTCCCAACATAGGGCCACTTCCTAAAGGTGAGGTGATTGATTTACAAAGGAGGGGGAGTGGGAGTTGGAAGGTGGGGGTGGAAGTAGGAATAGAGGCCTTGCCTGACAGAACTAAAATCAATAGTTACTCTCGTTAGCTGATAATAACTAGTGTACATGCAACGATCCAGGAATAACCTGATATTTACTGGTTCTTCTTCAAGTCACAACCTGATGATGTTAAAATTTTTGTGCATGTGTCTTTACGTTTCATGTCACTATTACTCCCCAATATGGGGGTGGACACAGACGGAGTGTGGCTAGGGAATTAAGTCTGGATAATGCCTTACCTAGTTCCCCATGATGGGTTCGATTGTGGGTCTGTCAACTCCCGAGTCAAGTATTCTAATCACTTGGCTAACGTGGTTCTTTTTGTGCATACTCTCACTGAATATTAAAACTCTGCAATAAATGCACAGTATTTATTTTTCATAACCTTTTTTTTTTATAATTTCTGAAAACTGTAAAGCAATAAAAAATTGTCTCCTTTATTTCATATACTTATGTCTCATTATGTTTCTTCTTTACTAGAATGTTAAGTCTCTAATAAATGACAGAGGCCATGGAAATTGATAGCATTAAAGCACAACGATATACCTACTTTATAACCCAGGCCCAAGCCCCCTCTCTAATCATGTGGACCCAGTGATCTCCAGGTAATGGCTGGATAATCAGATAGACCTATAGGCAATCACCGACCCTCAATGTACTGCCCAATTAAATCGGTAACGACATGAGAAAGTGAAAGCTAATCAAACCTGGATCGAACCTGGGACTAGTATAGAGCAAGAGCAAAAAAAAATATTCACTTGATCTTGCCATGCTAAACTCTTACATGATCATTACCTATAATCCCCAAACCTTGCATGTCACAGGAGGTAACTAAAGAGGATTGGAGAGAGGGAAAATAGATATCTTTCCATTCAAGAATTTGTTTTCTTACGAAAGCAACTTGTCATACAACTCTGTCTCCCAAATTTTCTTAAAGGGGGCGTAATGATAGTTCTCTCTCTCTCTCTCTCTCTCTCTCTCTCTCTCTCTCTCTCTCTCTCTCTCTCTCTCTCTCTCTCTCTCTCTCTCTCTCTCTCTCTCTCTCTCTCTCTCGCTCTTACAGAAGTATGCAACATTTATATTGTTATTCTACAACATAATAAATAACAAACATTGAACCAATAGGCATGTGAGCCAAATAATGTATCAGTATTTTATTCTGAAAATGAGGTAGGCAGTTTTTGGAATGAGCTGTTACCTTTTGCTTTAACTCAAGGATTTTCTGCTTCACAGCAGGAGATCCTTGCCCACCTACCCTGTGGATGACCCAAGCAGGACTGTGGGGGAAATTGAGGCATCCTTTATCCCCTTATTCCCAAGGGGCAAAGAGGAGTGATCAAGGTATATTTTGGCTTATGGTAAATGTGTATGCTTTTACTCGGCCACCCTCCTTACAAGGGAGATTTCAGCAATTATGTATAATATAACAAAAGTACCTTTTAAATTTACAATATAAAAGATGAAATATAGTGTCCCAGTGGAGGACATCCTTGATTAGGTACCATTCCTTAGATTTTAAAGAAAAAGTGTGATATTTGTAATTTTCATAATGTTGATAGATGAAGCACCCAGTAACCACTGCTCTATGTATCAAAATTACTCCCCATTAAATAGGAGTGGACTTTGAGAGGTTGGAGCAGGGGGTTTAAGACTGAATGGCCTTCCTAACATACGGTGGTTGGCTCGAACCCCCATCAGTCGCCTCCCATGCATTCATGGTCCTGAGCAGGGGTCCATGGTAGCCAAGTGGTTTGCATACTTGACTCAGGAGTTGATAGACCCCTGATTAAGCTCACTGCAGGGATTCAGAAAGGGGATTCAGACTAAATTCCCCAGATGCACTTTGTCTGTGTCCACCCCCTTACTGGGACCAATTATGAACATAAAAAGTTCATAGATCTGTGCACAAAAATCACTTTGAGGTTACAATCCATACTGTGTTCATTGGTATGTTGAAGTATGGAAGCTGGCACTGACAACCTCAATGAATTCTGCTTTTATTCTCCTTTTCCACCTGAGCTTGAAAATAATAATAATAATAATAATAATAATAATAATAATAATAATAATAATAATAATAATAATAATAATAATAATAATAATAATAATAATAATAATAATAGCTGATAAAAGATGGAAAGCTGGGCAAAGAAGGTAGAATATCCACTGCCTTATTTCTTTTAGACTAAGAGGGGACACATTGCTAGCTTCAGCAGAATACAGCATTTTGTACCTATAGGATGATTAGAGGGGACCGCCGTAGTGTTGCAGCTGAATGCTCAACTCAGGAGATGACGGACCTGCATTTGAGACCACAGTGGGACAACTGGAATGGTATCCAACCTTATTCCCTGGCTTCAATCTGTCCATGCCCACCCTGCGACGGGGACGAATTGCAGCACATAAAGTGTAGCTAAATAAAAACTATAGGATGCCGAGTGTATCCAGGAAGCCATTCATTTGTGATAGAAATACAGTGGTGACCCTAACCCACGACTTAATCCGTTCCCAAAAACTGTTCTTTGGTTGGATTTATTTTTATCATTGATTTGCATGTAAATTCAATTAATCCATTCCTGGTTACAATAAATATTAATTTTAAAATTTTTTTAGTCACCAAAAACATGAAATATAATACAGGTTATATGGATTTCATCTGTAAAAGGAAATTTACATTAATAATAGAAAGGAATTCTATTCTACTAAAGTAAAACATGCCCATATTCAGGTATACAATATACACTAGTTGATACCCATTATAATAATAGCAAAGGCTAACACTTAGAAGAAGTTGTCACATTCTCCCACTAATAACAAATACAGTAAGAAAGAGTACATACTGTAGGTAAAGAGAAAATAATGTAGGTAAGAAACAATACTGTATTTACCTTTGTGGATAATTGTTGCTGGCATACATGGATGGTGGTGGAGGAGGAGGAAAAGGGGGACTTCATTTTGGAAGGAGAGTCCCCTATCTTTCATTGGTTTGTGGCCAGGCAGTGAATTCTCCTCTTGGGTTATATAGGTTCTTTTGGGAATTTCTTCCAAAAGAGTCCCGTTTCATCACAATTAAAAACTTGGTGCGGGATAAAACCTTCATTCTCAACAAACTTAACGAATTCCTTCACATAAGAATCCTCTGCTTATTGGTCGGAACTAGCCGCCTCTCTATGTTTAATGACGCTATGTATCCCATTTCATCAACGAAAGTGCTCAAACCAGCTTCTACTGGCTTTAAATTCCTCAACTTTAGTGCCACTAGAACTCGGAGAGTTTGCTACTAAATCATGGTGGATTTACAAAGCCTTAGCGCATATTATGGCATACTATCTCCAACCAGTTGTTTTTCATTTCTCCACAACAATAATAATTTTTTTACCTCTTCTATTACTTGTGACCTTTTCATCGTAACTATATTTACTCCCAGAGCCACGTCAACCGCCTGTAAGATCTCTTTATTCTTTAAAATAGTATGTTATACTGCGAGGCGAGATCGACCACATGAACCCCATTTTCATGTTTAGAAATGATTTCATTCTTAGTTTCCACTGTTATGCGTCTAGGGTGTTTGACGCCAATATCATTAACACTTTTATCCTTCTTAAGAGCCATAATAAGGGCTATATGAAAGGTAAATTAAAGCAAGAGCTACGAACAGATCACGAACGAACCACACAGTGGGGGCACCAATGCAGAACTGAGAGCGGGCGAGTGAGACACATGGTGGCTTGGCCAACATATGCGCGTTTGTGGGTTGGGGTCAAATTTTGTTCATGGGTTGGTTTGTTCGTGAGTACAGGCATTCGTAGGTTGGGGTCACCACTGTACAGTCAACTCGCTTTTTATGCATTTCTATAATACGCAAAATTGGAATAATGCCTCCAAAAAATAATAGTAAAAAAATAAGAAATGTGTGAGCTACGATCATGAGCGCGAGAAAAAGTTAAAAAAATGGTTCAGTTTAGTAACTAAGCGACCGCCTCTGAGGCAGTTTCCCACAATGCTGCCATGTGCTTCAGTCTCTCTTCACCCAGTATTAACCCCAACAGCAACCAGTAGTTTGCTCTCCCCCTTCCTCTTCTCCTCCCTCTCCTACTGCTTAAGTCTCCTCCTCCTTCTCCTACCACTTACGTCATCTTTGTTTACGTTCACAGATAAGGATTCGTTCTCAGGGAGCGTTATTTTTTTTTGCTGTACAGTATTTATTTGTAAATCTGTATATCTTATAAAATGTACACTATTTGTATATTAATATAAATAACTAAAGGTCTTTCAGCTTTGTTATGTACTTATAAAATGTGTTTTACTTATCTTATATCTTTGGCATAGTGTGTTTATGTACGGTTGTGGAATGTATATATGCCTAATATCATTGTTTCTTATGGTAAATGACATGTTACATTACACAAATTTTACATTACATGTCACTTCTGAGAACCTGTCCACGAGTTGTTCCAAGAGGTGAGTGTAATAGTAATATCATACAGTATACATAAAAAGCTATGAAACACACTTCCCATAGTAGATCTCCTGGCTTCCCATACTATAAAGTTATTAAAACTTGAAAATATGCTTTTGTATATTTAAGTGAAAATATATTGTGTATCACAAATGACTGTTAATAAGTATTGCTGTATATAATCTATACGTTTATTTTAGCATATATATGTAATAACCTTGTAAGTTTTTTAAATACATTTGGCCATATAGCTACATGACTTTAGGTTTACTTCCCCACCTACCTTGAAGAAGCTAAAGTCTTCAAACCTCTCT
>JAXCGZ010017432.1:0-42500 GCA_037179515.1 Halocaridina rubra | reverse complement strand
ATTTGCTAGCATCACACTGTATAACTAGCTGTTTATTTTGATCATAATAAGCAAGAATTGGAGTCTTAGTGATGCAACACTTAATTTTCTCAAAAGCTCTAGCCTGTTCATCACCCCAACACCATTCTTTGTCTTTACGTAAAAGTTGTCGTATGGGCACCATCAGGTCAGAGAGTCTAGGCATGAATTTTGACAAATAGTTTATCATTCCACTAAAGCATTGAATCTCAGTGACATTAGTTGGAGCTTTCATCGATACAATTGCTTCAATTTTACTGGGATCTGGCTTAAGGCCTTCATTAGTTATTACATGTCCAAGAAATGTTATCTCACTCTTTCTTATTTCAGCCTTTTCTCTGTTAAGACGGATACCATGCTTACGACATCGTTCCAGTAAATTTCTTAAATTTTCATCATGATCTAACTGTGCTTCTTCTAGAGAATTACCTATTCCATATACCAAAATGTCATCAGCAATGCATATTATTCCTAGCAAACCATCTAAAGAGTTCTGCAGTCGTTTCTGAAAAACTTCACTACTGATTGCTAGGCCAAAGGGCAGTCTAAGCCACCGATATCTTCCAAAAGGGGTTTGAAAAGTAGTTAAATGACTTGACTCTTCATCCAAAACACAGTGCCAATATCCATTTCTTAAATCTAGTTTAGAGAACACTTTAGCTTGTGCTAATTCAGGTAAAACATCATCAATAATTGGCAAAGGATGCATTTCTCTAATTATGGCTTTATTTAAGTGCTGAGGATCTATGCAAATTCTTATGTCTTCACTATTTTTCTTAGAAGCTACTACCATGCGACTCACCCATTCAGTTGGTTCGTCTACTTTACAAATGACATTTTGTTTCTCTAACTCAGATAATTTGGATTTTACCTTCCTTTTAAGTTGAATTGGCACTCTACATGAAGATATAGCAAATGGCTTGACTTCTTTGTCTAAAGTCATATGTACCACCCCAGGTAACTTACCAATTTCATTACAAAACACATCTGAATATTCCTGAAAAACATCAGTATTACAAGATTCACTGTGTACAGAACATATGTTATCATAATTGATGGTAAGGAAACCCATCTGTTCTGATGCACGTTTTCCTAACAAAGGCATATAATTCTCAGCCACTATAATAAACTCAACATTATATCTCTTTGAATTTATCTCATTTTTCACTTTAATTCTACATTTTCCAACTGGTTTGGCTGCAGAATTATTCCACATTTCTAGTTGTAACCCTTCACTAGATTCAATTTTTACATTATTGGGAACCATATTTCGAGGTAACACATTTACACCTGCTCCGCTATCGATTTGAAATTTGACACTATTTTCACCAACTTTCAGATCGGTATATAGATATTTGGATTTCTTTGACACTTTATTCACTTTCATCACTTGCTGTGTACAGGGATTATCATTTTTGTTCACCGTCGTTTCTTCTGGCTCTCCACGTCTCGTCTGCAACTTGACACCTAGGATATATTCGGCTGGAGTATCTGAACTGGAATCGTCACCGTCCACTGCATTCACACCCATCTTCTTAGATGCTTGTGCATGTCCATTTTTCTCCAAACATTGAGATTCGAAGTGATTCAGCCTGTTGCAGTAGTTGCATCTCTCTCCATAGGCTGGACATTTCTTCTTACTCCACACGTGTCTTGTTCCGCAGAACTTACATTTTCGTAGAGCCGGATCCTTCGCTGACAAACTTTGGTTTGACTTAGGCCTATACTGGTTCTTGTTCACAAAACTTGGGTCCTCACTCTTTCGGTCTGCTGAATGTCTACTAGGCCTACTCTGCTTAAAGTTGTTTGTCGATTTAACTTTATTTATGACCGACTTTGCTGTATTTTCTCTTTTTATCATTTGCATTTGTCTCTGCGATGCTTGATGTGCCTCACAAATTTTGAGCGTATCTATCAGTGAAATACATTCTTCTCTCAGAAATTTCTCTCTGAGTTTATCTTCTTTACAGCCAAAAACAATTTGATCACGAATTGCCTCATCTTTTTCTGCTGCAAAATCACAATCCTTAACCATAGTTTTTATTCTAGTAATAAATTCATCCAGGTTCTCATCAGCTTTCTGAGTACAGCATCTAAACCTATATCTTGATGCTATTATTAGCTTCCTAGGGGCAAAATGCTCATCTAGCTTCTGTAATACCACGTTTAAGTCCTTGCTAGGGTCATCACGAGTTCCACTCTCCCCTACAATAACGGGACCAAACTCTATAGCATTATACACTCGAAGCAATTCGTCACCCCCATGGGTCAAAAGTAATGCTACCTTCACTTCACTTGGTTTATCATTTAAACCTGCTGCAAGTATATACAGCTCGAATTTTTGACGAAAAAATCGCCAATCTTGCTCACTTTCGCTCTTTAATGCGAATTTATCTGGAGGGGCTAGATTAGCTGTCGCCATGTCGGTTGGTAGTCTTATTTACTTAATCTAACAGAAAGATCCTGGATAATACGTAATGCCTTATAGTTAAAATGAACAGCAAACCATACTTAGTCTATTGAGCGCTGCCACCATGTTTGATGCTCCTTAAATTTGGAGATATTTATAGATAAATGAGGCACAATAAAATAGGAGACTGAAAGGGCATTATGAATGTTCTTGTCTGCTCCCTAGTGGGCATCTTTATTACTTTCAATGTAAACAAAACATGGATTCGTTCATTAACAAAATAACAATTATATCAAATATTGTAACAATATATATATATATATATATATATATATATATATATATATATATATATATATATATATATATATATATATATATATATATATATATATATATATATATATATATATATATATATATATATATATATATATATATATATATATATATATATATATATATATATATATATATATATATATATATATATATATATATATATTTATATATATATATATATATATATATATATATATATATATATATATATATATATATATATATATATATATATATATATATATATATATATATATATATATATATATATATATATATATATATATATATATATATATATATATATATATATATATATATATATATATATATATATATATACGTAAATACGTTTGATTAATTAATGCATTTATTCATACAAAAGTGTTTACTTTTATTATAAGTAATGCATCTTGTATTAATATAGATTCGCATACATCTACATGTCTGTCTGCCTGGATTTGTATTTCTAGAATACTCTTCATTCATTTTCATTCCCAATAAGCATTTATATATTTTTATACTCGTAAACCATTATGCAGTCAGATTCACACACTGATATATGCTCCAAAATGTCTTTTATGTACAAGCTTTCGATCCGTTCAGGTTACTCTTCACACGTTCTTTCCAAAGGCAAAAGTGGTGGTATGGGATTATGGCGAGAGAAGAGAGCTGGGGAGCTACACCGTTCATAGAGAAGAAGTCGCATCAGTAGCCGTGACTGCTGGAGACAGATACGTGGCCAGCTTAGGAGGTGTTTTGGACGGATATCTCATACTCTGGGATGTCAGCACTCGAAAACCAATATGCAGTAAGTATGAAAAAGAAGATTTAGAAAACTCGTCTTTGGAGTTTGATAAACCAGTGTTCGATCCAACGGTAGGGTGATAAGAAAGGCATCCAAGCTTTAAGTCTTCAGCTTCAATTCGTTTGTTTCTACCCCAGATTGGGGACTTTTAGTGATACATCTGCCATAGTTCCCCTTATGGGGGTGGCTGAAGTAAAAGAAATTATCTTTGTTAACAGCTTCCATCCGTGTGTTTCTACCCCAAATTGGGGACTTATAGTGACACATCTGCCATAGTCCCCCTTATGGGGGGTGGCTAAATTATATTAAAAAAAAACTATTTTTGTTAAGTATTTTTGCTAATATTTAGAAATAGTTAAAAGGAAACTATAGATACGTTATAGCTATGCCATTCTTGTTCAGTCTAGTAGTTTAAACAAGAAACTAAATGAATATGTCACTCTTGTTTTCTCATCCGTAAAGCAATTCATTTAAAAAAAAATAATAATGATAATAATAAGATGTCTCACTTACACATTTCTTTCTTTGAAGCTATATATTACTTAGTGAAGTTAAAATAAGAAAATTAATATATATTCTTCTTCTTCTTCTTCTTCTTCTTCTTCTTCTTCTTCTTCTTCTTCTTCTTCTTCTTCTTCTTATTATTATTATTATTATTATTATTATTATTAATCAAGGTGTGATGGCTGGAGAACCTGGGTTAGGCACTCCAGCCCTTCTGCATGCAGCTCCCATTACGCCCACTCTCTTGATCGTGGGCGGGTTGGCACTGCTAAGGGCGTGGTCTCTTCAGCTCTCCAACAACAGGCTCATACCCACCCCTATCTCGGTTGGACTCCTTGAGAGGAATTATACTTCTCTGCAGGTGAGTGGTATTTTTTTTTTTTTTTTTTTGCGTTTTATGTGCCTCTATTAATTCTCATTTGGGGATTTACACAGACGGGTTGAAGCTGGGGAATTATGGCTGGATGCTCTTCCTTACGCCCTGCCGTGGGCTCGAACTATGGGCTGTCACTTCCCGAGTCGAGCATTCTACCACTAAGCTACGGTGGTCCCCGGGTCAGTGGTGATATATTGTCCATAATTGATAAGCTCACCGCGTGGCATAAAAAAAGGACATCCTGTCTAACTCCCCCAGCCCCAATCTGTCTGTGTCTACCACCATTCAAATGGGGATTAACAGTGACGCATAAACGAGGGCGATATACCTACATTGTTTTTGTTCATTAAAATAAAACTGTACCATAAAATATGGCAAAAATATATATATTTTTTTAATTTTTTATTATGTAAGAGATTTTTTCCCCAGATAGATGATGACGAAGAGTACCTGTATGCAGCCACAACAACAGGAGATGTGGTCAAAATTCGACTCAATATGAAAGATGGCAAAGGTGAGGCTGGGTCATATGCTCCCCTTGACCCATTCCAGTGCAATTTACGAACTTGTTCGTTACACTCATCTGTTCTTATTGGCCATAAGTTATATCATTCATGTAAGAATTCTATCCCATATTTTATTTTTTAGTTTCCTTGTATCACTTAGCTATTTCAGGAGGACCTATACTGTTGGTTGTGATGGCTCCAAGACCAATAATGACCCCAGGCGGACCTAAACTAATCCGTGCTCCTACGCCAGGTAAGACTAGATAAAGCCTCCTTGCTAGTACAGTGGTAACGCGCTGACCTCGCATTCGCGAGGTCGACAGATCTCGCCTCGTCCAGGCAAGAGAGTTTAAGCTGTTTACTAGGGAGGTTACTGCTGTGGTTGGGCACCACAGTGGGGGGTTGGGGCATGTGCCGGCTGGCGACCGCCCTATGGGTTCTCCATGACCCGTTCCACCCATTCGTGGGTGGAGAATCTAAAACAACAAGACTAAATAAATCTTGGAATTATTATCTCGGTGAATCTAAATAATTTCTTGATATTCTTAAACAGTCTTTTGTAAATTTTATATATTTCATACAGTTTACTTATATCTTCACTTAAATATTCCTACTGAAATTCATTAAGTGTCACCATTATGTAATTTTGTGCATTTGATGGGCTTTTGTTTCTTTCTTCTTTACATTTGTTTGAAGTTGAAGCCCAGCTGGTCTTATATCAGTTGTACCACCATGATACTGGTTAAAAGAAATATTCTGCATCTTTGAATCAAGGTGAAATGTAAATAGAATAAAATAAAATATAACGATTAGTTTCTCTGTCAAGGTATTGTTATTCTCTTGATTTCACCTGGTGATCAGTTTAACTTACAGAGAGCATTTTAGCATAGTCTATAAAGTGGGTCTCTGTAATAATTGTTTTCCTTGATAGTCATCCAGGCTTTTCTGGTGTTGAGTGGTGGGGCTTGCCCTTTGCAGTCAACCAGGCTTTTCTGGTGTTGAGTGGTGAGGATTTTCCTTTACAGTCATCCAGGATTTTCTGGTGTTGAGTGGTAAGGATTTTCCTTTACAGTCATCCAGGCTTTTCTGGTGTTGAGTGTTGGGTATTTTCTTTTACAATTATCCAGGCTTTTCTGGTGTTGAGTGGTGGGCATTTTCATTTACAGTCATCCAGGCTTTTCTGGTGTTGAGTGATGGGTATTTTCCTTTACAGTCATCCAGGCTTTTCTGGTGTTGAGTGGTGGGTATTTTCTTTTACAGTCATCCAGGCTTTTCTGGTGTTGAGTGGTGGGGATTTCTTGGTGGGTGACATGGGTGGATCAGTGAGGGCATACAGGCAGGAAGGTGATATGGATGAAGAAGGGAGGCCTGTGCATCCTCCGTCTACTCGAGCACATGGAACAGTGAAGTACACACATCCTAAGGATCCAACGAGACCTCTGCTCACGCAGGTAAGAAAGTTTTAATTGGCAGGAAAATTTTTTTGGGGTATTAGTTTATTTACTGTGTGCAATTTTTTTTTATATGTGTCACTATTAAAGCCAATTTTAGGGTTGGACACTGAGGAATTGAGGCTGGATGGCCTTCCCATCACTCCGCTGTAGGCTCGAACATGGGTTCTTCACCTTCCAAGTCACGTGTTCTACCATTATGTTCGATACAACTGTGTACAAATGTATCAGTGCTAGGTATTAAAAGCTTCTTGTTGTTGTTTTAGATTTTCCACAAAGGATGGGTGGAACAGGTCATGGAGGACCCGTAGGGTGGTCGCCAGCTGGCACAGTCCCCAACCCCCCACTGTGGTACACATCCACAGCAGTAACCTCCCCAGTAAACAGCTTAAACTCTCTTGCCTGGACGAGTCGCAATCCATCAACCTCGCAAATACGAGGTCAGCGCGTTACCACTGTACTAGCCAGGATGCATATTAAAAGCTGCATCTCATATCTACATATTTACATATCTTTGTCGTATATTCTCACATTGTTAATTTAAAACAAAAATTAATCTGTTGATTATTGCAATAAAGTTGCCATTGTAATCAGTGGTAAATGCAGTGCAAAGTATATTTAGAGAATTATAGTCTTCTTATATTGTACCTATGTATTTATTCTTTCCAATGGTGGTTGCAGTGCCTCACGGGTAGACTGCACAATTTGAGAAGCAGTTATAGTGGGTTCAACCCCATCGTGGGGTGTTAGGAAGGGCATCCAGCCTTGATACCCCAGTTCTAACTTATCTGTGTCCACCCTTTTAAATATGAAGTAATTGTTACATAATGTTGTGCACATTTATCCGTTCCAATACAAGCAATTTTCAGGAGAGATTAACCATCATATTGTCCACCATTTCAGCTGTGGTGTATCAGTTTGGGCTCACCTGTGACGTCACTGAGCATCATTGGTGAAACATTAATAGTGGGAACGTTCAATTCAGAAATATACCAAATGCAGTTGCAATTTCAACTTCATTCGACCACGAACGCTCCTAAACCCAATGCCTCTCAAAGTCAGAAAAAGATATTAAGAGCCTGTAGAAATATTAGTTCCAAAAGACAAGAGAGCGTGGAAAAGAAAGTTAGGATGGAAGGAAAATCAGCTTTGCAGCTTGCAGCGAACGCTCCCAATCCTGAATTGTTGTCAACCTGTCATTCAGAACCCATATATGACGTCATATTTCCCAGGTTGGTTGTGATGTATAAGTTACTGATAATTATTTAAATGATTAAGGTCAAATTATATATATATATATATATATATATATATATATATATATATATATATATATATATATATATATATATATATATATATATATACAGTATATATATATATATATATATATATATATATATATATATATATATATATATATATATATATATATATATATATATATATATATATATATATATATATATATATATATATATATATATATATATTTATATGTATGTATGTATGTATGTATGTATATATGCATGTATGTATGTGTGTGTGTAATGATTTTTATTTACTAATTTACTAGTTAATTTATTTCTTTATTTATAGATATAGTTAGTTATAACTTATCTATCTGTATACCTATATTGATAAATATATAGATAGATAAGTAGTAAATAAATATTTCATAAATAAATATGTTTTATAAACAAATATATAAATTACGCAGGAAATAAATACATCAATATAGTTCATTATTTATTTATTTATTTATTTATCTATTTATTTATTTATTTATTTATTTATATATATATTTATTTATTGACAGTGGGGTAGGTGAACTGGTGGTGACTGGAGGCCTGGGTGGGGTCAGGGTGTGGAATATCAGGTCATTAGAAGAAGTGTTAAGAGTTCAGTTACCAGGTCTCGTTTGCTGTTGTTGCCACGTCACACATACCTTGCAGACCATTGTCAGCGGTAGGTCAAAGGTCAAAGTTCATTGTCTTCTGTGTGTGTGTGTATTTACCCAATTGTATTTACCTAATTGTGTTTACGGGAAAGAGCCCAAAGCTCGTATCTTCCCGTCTCCTGATCGCTTCCATTTTATACTTAGTGATACTTATCATACCTGTCCTTAAAACTATGGATTGAGATAGCATTAACTATCTCCTTTCTTAGCGAATTCCAATTATCACCTACTCTTACACTGAAAAAGTATTTCCTTACATCCTGTAAAGAAGTTTTCTTACGAAGCTTCAAACTATGACCTCTAGTTCTAGAGCCAGCCATATCAAAATATCGATCCCTATCCACTCGATCATAACCATGAAGGAATTTAAAGACTGTCACCATATCCCCCCTCAACCTTCTCGCTTCGAGTGATGGTAAGTCTAATTCCCTCAGCCTCTCATCATAACTGAGATTGCGTATTTCTGGCACCAGTTTCGTGGCATGTCTTTGAACTTTTTCAAGCTTAGCTATGTGCTTTTTCAAGTGTGGTCTCCAAAAGGTGGCTGCATATTCGAGTTTTGGCCTATATATATATATATATATATATATATATATATATATATATATATATATATATATATATATATATATATATATATATATATATATATATATATATATATATATATATATATATATATATACTACTACTACTACTAGTAATACTATAACTACTACTACTATTACTACTACTAATAATAATAATAATGCAATAACTGTGTGTCAGAAAACACAAACTCCATTCAAAATATTCTGACGTACATCCAATATATTAATGTATAATATTATGAAGATTATGACCTGCTAATAAAGAGTGTTTTTTGTTTTTTGTTTTTTTTTTAATCTAGGATGGAATGACGGTCGGATGCGTGGACTGGGGGCGGAGAGTGGGCGCTTGTTATGGGTGGTAGACGACGCCCATCATGGTGGTGTTAATACTGTCATTACATTACGCAATGGAAGGGTCGTTTCGGGTGGGAGAGATGGAAGGGTAAGCTACTACTACTACTACTACTACTACTAATAATAATAATAATAATAATAATAATAATAATAATAATAATAATAATAAAAATAATAATAATAATAATAATAATAATAATAATAATAATAATAATAATAATAATAATAATACTGGTGCTGCTGCTACTACTACTACCTCTAATGGTGCAACTACTGCTGGTCTTCTACTACTATTGGTGCTACTATTACTACTACTACTACTATAAGTGGATCATATATTCAGGTACGAATTAACCATGCATATAACTACCCCCAAAGTCCTTTTTATTATATTTTGGGACCCTTATATTCCTACAGGTCCGTGTGTGGGCACAGGAGGGCATTGGCATGCGAATGGTCGCCTCTCAAAAAGAACACAGAGGAGAAGTCACACATCTCGCGGTAGATGAGACCCAAGATCGAATCCTGTCTTGTAGTGGCGATGGTACATGCATCCTGTGGGAATTACCGTGAGTAGTCATTGACTGTACAGGAGGTTTATTTGTGTATGATGGGTAGATAAAGTTTTACAGTCTCTTCTAATGATATATACTCCTAGAGACTTCGGGAGAATTAAACTCGTGACTGCCTTGCATGAGCCTAGGTCCCATCTCCACTGTTCTCCAGAATGTTGATTTTCTTTGCTGTCTTCGAACTAATTAATTTCCTATAAACAGCGCATGATTGTATTTGCTTTTAGTGTTTTCTTGCATGCCACAGTAATATTATAGTATCTCTCAGAAACATTAGGCTTATGTGTGTGTAGTGTTCTCTTCTTCTTCTTCTTCTTCTGTGACACGGAAGGGTTTTCCGCGAGGTTCAGGAATAAATGACAATATTTCCTGCATTTTGGCAAAATGTTAGCTCGTAACTCTGACTCGTCAGGTCGAGGGATCGCGGCCCGCCACGGTTTGAGGTTAGAAAGGGCATTCAGTCAAGGTAACTATCACACCTGCCAAAGCCAAAATTCTTCTCAAGAAGGCACCTTCCTAGCCTTTACTAGAAAAGGAAGTCCGTGCCGTAAAACCAATCTTCATCATCATTATCATTTTCTGCATTTTTGCAGGTCCTTGGAACGTGTATACAATCTGTCTGCCCATACCGTGTTCTTGGCTGGGAAAATATTGAGCAGCGGAGAAATAGTCACCGTAGGTAGCGATGGTTCTGTTTTGGTTTGGGAATGCCGTGATGGTGTGTTGCTGGCAGATCTTCCAACATCCTCTAGGCCCATCACTTCTATTTCTGCAAATGCAAATAACAGCACTCTTGTGACGGCTGGAGAGGATGCTATAATTAGGGTAAGGTGCTCTCTCTCTCTCTCTCTCTCTCTCTCTCTCTCTCGTTTTTTTTTTTTTTCTTTTTTTTTTTTTAGGGAACGTTTCTCACTTAAGTTGTACCTTCGTTGAATGTCTTGGACCCAAGAGAATTATTGCTCATTATATACATAAATGTGAAGCTTTCCATTTTTTTTTTTCAAAGTACATTAAGACCATTTTGAGACAGTATGCTTTCAGTCTCAAAAAAAAAACGTACCTTAGAAAATCGTACATAAGCAAACATAAAATTATTCTGAAATGTTTTAAAGGCAAGAGAGAGAAAAATAACTTATTTCATGAACTACTCTCACCACTTGTACTCATCTGTAGCTTTAGTTTTTGAAATACCATCCTTCAGAGTAAGATATTCTGAATTATTACATAAGACTTTGAGGTTCTCACCTAGCTCCCATTTCCACAGATATGGAACTGGAACAAAGGTCGTGTTAGCCACGAAGGCAGAGGACACAGTGGCGAAATTACTCGAATCAGTCTCTCACCTGATGGCAAGGTATTAGCATCTGTGGGAAAAGACGGGGCTTTACTCTTTTGGAAGATGCCATAATGGTCATCCAATTACCTGACACATAGGTATTAGCACCTATGGGAAAAGATGAGACTCTACTCCAGTGGTTCTCAACCTTGTTTTACCCATGGACCCCTTTTCTTTTTCTTTTTTGTGGACCCCTTCATAGCTATTCGACAAAGGACAAGCTTATTCTGTTTTTCCACTTACAAAAAGTAAAGGGATTATATTAATAATCAAAGAAATAGTAAAAGATTATGCTTTATTTTGAATGAAAACTAATCAAAATTGTATTAAAACGGGAAATATTTATCCATTTTTTCCTACAGTCTTTCAAATTGGAAAAAAAGATTTTAATACTGAAGCGGGGAATTTCAGAAAAATTAACGTATGTATGTATGTACTAGGAACTTTTTAATATCTCTTACCTTGTCACGATGGAGTTCAACATAAAACTGAAGTGAACTGTTTGGGTCGTGTCGACTTTTATAGGCACTGAGAGTTAATAATTGTACCGGAAATCATCCCTGCTACTGAAGATCTTAATGCCATTAATCCTTCCTCAATAAGCGCAGTCTCTTTGACCTTTGTCGTTGCCGATCAAAGGTCAGAGACCTCGCTAAGGAAGGTAGATATTTGCCCTGAAAATAAACATGAAAGCTCGCCGCCTGCTTCCTGAGAAAATATAAGAGATTTTCGCCTTCGTTTGTTCTTGCCACTGACCGGTGGGTGAGTAGATAGGTCAAAAGGAATTATAAAAGAAATAAAGTGAGAAAGAATCATTCATATATATTCTCTACTTATTTCAATATGGTGTAAATTACAATGGGAATTTTATTTTTAGTAATAAAAACCGCTCTGAAGTGGAATTGATTCATGGACCACCATACTATCACCGTGGACCCCCAATTTGTTATAATTTGCCTGTGGACTCCCAATTTGTTATAATTTGCATGTGGACCCCCAGGAATATTACATGGCCCCCCCCCCCGAGTCCATGTGGACCTCGGTTGAGAACTACTGCTCTACTCTATTGGAAGATGCCATAATGGTCAGTCACTTACCTGACACATAGGTTTTAGCATTTGTGGGAAAAGATGGGACTCTACCCTTTTGGAAGATGCCATTAGCGTTTGTCCCCCACCTGACACATAGGTGCTAGCATTTGTGGGAATATCGGGGCTCTACTGCATATCCTTTATGGCAGATGCCATAAAGGATATGTCCTTCCACCTGACGCTTAGGTGCTAGCATCTATGGGAAAAGTTGGGGTCTCTCTTCTTTTAGAAAATGCAAAGAAAGGTTAGTTTCCCAGCTTACACCTAAATGTCAACATAATTAGGAAGGACGGCGCTCTTCTCTTCTAGAAGATGTCATGAGGTCCATCTTTGAAATGATTGCAGATGAAAAACAATTGATAGAATAAATAATGATTGCAAATCTTCTTTCGCCATTATAGAATGAATGGGATCAAGCCAATGTCAATAGTAAAATCCAGAACCAGGTCTAGAGTTTCCTTGATTTACCTTTTTTAAATCAATCAGAATATTTGTGGTGGAAAAATAAAATAGCCCTCGTGTTCCCTTGCTTGGTATTGGAGGCGATGGAGAATTATGTCTTAGTGTTATCTACGAGTCGCAAGTGGGACATGAAAAGTTTATCTCGTCTTCTTCTGAAGTGGAGAAGAAAGTTGTTGTTGTTTTAGATTCTCCACCCACGGACGGGTGGAAAGGGTCATGGAGAACCCATAGGGCGGTCGCCAGCAGGCACAGGCTCCAACCCTCCACTGTGGTGCCCAACCACAGCAGTAACCTCCCTAGTAAACAGCTTAAACTCTCTTGCCTGGACGAGGCGCGATCCCTCGACCTCAAGAATGCGAGGCCAGCGCATTACCACTGTACTAGCCAGGAGGCTAGAAGAAAGTCTACACTCCTCTCCTACAGTAGTTTAGTGACACGAGAAAACTAAAAATGGCATCGTCAGTGATGGGGCAAAATAGGGATTTGTTGCTCGGATTTCCTGCTTGCCTTTGAACGTGACTTGAAGGGATATCCCTCTTCATAGGGAAAGGGAGAGAATTTTTGCATATATCTTTCCTCTTGTAGCTTTGAAGGGAGAAAATTATTGGGTTTAGTAATCTCTCCATCCCTAACATTTATTCTTCTGGACAGAAAATATCTGACAGGAGAAGCATGTTTCGGTAAGCTTTGTTGGTGTCTTGCTACATTCATTGTACGTGTTACAGTTGTAGCCACCTCTTTTGGCCATGGAGGGATTATATAAACAAATCCTTATTCTATTATCAATCATGTTTTTCTCTTTTTTTAGGCATTAGTGTATAGGTTAATTACACACTTTTTAGTATTGATAAAAATATATATTTAACTTGAAATTCTTGAAAAACTTTTATATACATTTTAGCACTTTGCAGTATCAAAAATGTCATATATATATATATATATATATATATATATATATATATATATATATATATATATATATATATATATATATATATATATATACATACATACATACATACATACATACATACATACATACATACATACATACATACATATATATATATATATATATATATATATATATATATATATATATATATATATATATATATATATATATATATATATATATATTTTTTTTTTTTTTTTTTTTTTTTTTTTTTATTTGCTGCAATAAAGTTCTTATAAACATTATAATCTATAAGGCTCATGTAATTCTTTGTAGGCCAACTGTGGATTGTAAACAAACAAAAAATGAGGTAAACAATATCTCAACAGTAAATAAAAGTAAAATTACATCAGGCTTCAGTTTGAATACTGTTGGAATTAAAAAAAAATCTTGTTTAATCTCCTGTGAATATTTTTTTTACACCGGGACGGGCAAAAAAAAAAAAATCACCCATTTAGGGCCCGTGCACCTAGAAAACATCTAAGTAAAAGTATCATTAGCAACACAAACATTGTTGCGCCCAGTGTCAATATTGTTGTGGATATGTTTTGTTGCCAGTGTGGACTCACCTTAATACTGAAACTTGTGCAGTGGAGTTCAATGAGAGTGTATTGTACATATAAATACAGGCAGTTGGCAACGTCCAAGTAGCATCCTTACCATACTGAAAACACTTCTCCTTATCTAGGCAACAATTAATCAGTTTAGTCTTTTTAACACGAATTCTAGTAATCATTTGTTTTGTAGTCACCGTGGCTCAAGCGGTAGCGTCCGTGACTCTGAGGCGTCAGGTCGAGGGTTTTCGCCCCGTCACGGTCTGAGGTTAGCAATGGCATGCACTCAGGGTAAGGATTACATCTGCCAAAACAAGTCCTTCGCAAAAAGGCAACCGTCCTAGCCCTTGGTAGAAAAGGGGGTCCGTGACGTAAAACCGGAACAGTCTCTTTAACACGAATTCTAGCACTCATTTGTTTTTGTTCATCCATACTTCAAAGTACCAATATTAGTATTCCCTTTTATCCTGATATTTGTAAATATATCGCTTTAGTATTAAGTATTAGTGTTAGATATTATAAGAATTCTAACTTAGTTCATTGTTTGACTACTCTATTTTGTTCCACCTTCAGTCAAAGGAAAAATCAAATTTGCTATCAGGGATGCCTCAACATTTCAATCACCTTCACAAGGGTCCGACGATTCTAAAAATGTTGGGAATTCCTTCTTTATAGTGAAGAATGAAGTCGGTCCTCTTGAATATTGAAGACTGAAATCTGATCTCTTGAATAGTGAAGAATGAAGACGGTCCTCTTAATAGTGAAGACTGAAATCTGTTCTCTTGAATGGTGAAGACTGAAGACGGTCCTCTTGAATAGTGAAGATTGAAGTCTGTTCTCTTGAATAGTGAGGAATGAAGTCGACCCTCTTGAATAATGAGGAATGAAGTCGGTCCTCTTGAATAGTGAAGAATGAAGTCGGTCCTCTTTAATAGTGAAGACTAAAATCTGTTCTCTTGAATAGTAAAGAATGAAATCAGTTTTCTTGAATAGAAAAGACTGAAGTCGGTCCTCTTGAATAGAGAAAAATTAAATCGGTCTTCTTGAATAGTGAAGAATGAAACTTGTACTCTTGAATAGTGAGGAATGAAGTCGGTCCTCCTGAATTTTGAGGAATGAAGTCGGTCCTCTTGAATAGTGAAGACTGAAGTCGGATCTCTTATATACTGAAGACTAAAGTCGGTCCTCTTGAATATTAAAGAATGAAATGGGCCCTCTTGAAGAGTCAAAAAAGAAGTCAGTCTTCTTGGAACGAAATTAAAAGATTATATATAAAGCACTTTTAAAAATCAATCATATTAAAATCCTTCGTATTTTAGTTTAGAGTATGTGCATTGCCTTTATGGGATTAAGAGAGAGAGAAAGAGCACAATCTATCACAAGGTTGACATGTACCTTCTTGAGCTCCTGCTCAAGCATTTCCCCCCCACGAAAACCAATCAGACACAGGTGATCAAAGCTGTTACAAGCTAATATAAGCATTGCTATCTTAAATGTTCCCCCTCCACAGAACCACAGACCTCCTCTTCAGTCTATCTCTCCTTCTCCCGCAGAATATCGGCATCTCAGCTATGAGTAGAGGCTGAGGGAATTAGACTTACCATCACTCAATGCTAGAATAGTGGGGGGTATGACGACGATTTTAAAGTTCCTCTATAGTTATGGCAGGGTAGATAGGGATCGCCTCTTGAGCTAGAGGTCATAGTTTGAAATTTAGTAAAAAAAAAATGAATTAAAAAAAAAAACTTTGTGGGATGTATGGAAGTATTTTTTTAGTATGAGTAGTTGCTGATTGGAATTCGCTAGGCGATGAGGTAGTTAATGCTAACTCAATCGATAATTTTAAGGACAAGGATGATAAGTATCATGGAGTACAATAATGGAACCGACCAGAAGACGGAGGGTTATGAGCATAGGGCTCTCTCTCGTAAGCACAATTAGGTAATTACCTAATTTGTAGCATTCTACATGCTCCTGAATCTGCATTACAAATAAAAGAAGAAGACACTACTGTTCGTTTACTCTTGAATACATTTAACTACCATTCCCTTTGGATATAGTGAGATGACATAATACAAGTCACTATGTGCTGTATATTATATATTGGTATTTTATATATTGGTATTTCAATATACAAGTGTGCTTAGTCATAATGTGCAAAATCTTTTATATTTTACTTTGAATAAGAGCCAGATGAGGGCATTCGAACAAAGATGACGTCATAATCCAATGATGTAAACAAAGACCGGCTCTTTAAACAGGGGTCTTTAATTACACCTCCAATGAGTCGATGGTAAAATGTCGTTCGGAGGGATTTAAGAGTCACCATTTATGAAGGAGTGAAAGGGTAAGTGTTATATTAAGTATATGGTGATGAATTTCATACTAAAATTGTTCTTAAAAGGATTTGATTCTCCTTCCATGAACACAGGTATGATAAGTATCGGTAAGTACAAAATGGAACGGAACAGGAGACGGGAAGATACGAGCTTTGGGCTCGTTCCCGTAAGCACAATTAGGCAATCAGGCAAATACATTTAAGTATCTTAGACTTGGCTGTAAATTCTGGTCACCGTGGCAAAGTGGTAATGCTCGCAACTTTGAGTCGTCAGGTCGAGGGTTTTTGGTCCGCCAAAGTCTACCGTTAGGGTCTTCGGAACACCTACAGTTTAGCGGGGCATACCAATGTTCAAAACCTACCAATAGATGGCTATAGGCTCTGACTAGAGAACTGGCGGATCAACACAACAAAGATGGTGACCATAGGCATACGAAACAATCTTTTACTATCCTAACTAAAAATACTTACCTAACCTCTTAGCCAGGGGGGCTTCACCTCCCTGGGACCCCCATCTTACTATCCTAACTTAAAATACTTAACTAACCTTTAGTCGAACTACTTACCTGAGTGGAGGGATGAGTTCGTTGAGTGGCATGGCCAGCTAAACTGTAAACTACCCGGGCCTTCATTCAGGGTAGCGATCACACCTGCCAGAATGTAAATAATCCACAAAAAGGCATCGTTCTAGCCCTTAGGAGAAAAGGGATTCCGTGACGTAAAAACACTTGCCAGTATATTTCATGGCGCTTCACTACTTACCTACGTAGATCCTCGTCATCAGTATGATACATATCTGGGGAGGTTACTGCTGTGGCTGGGCACCACAGTGGGGGGTTGGGGCCTGTGCCAGCTGACAACAATCCTATGGGTCCTCCATGACCCGTTCCACCCATTCGTGGGTGGAGAATCTGAAAAAAAGTATTTATACAGTGCCTAATCTGAGGGCTAAGCATTGCTATATTTCTAGGTCTTTATTACCTTGACTGTTCTTTCAGCCTTTTTTTTTTTTAAGCTGTTACTTTTTTATAAATGTTTTCTTGGTTCATGGGCACGATGAGGCAGTTTCCTTGTCTGTCCCAGTGTCACATAAAAGTAAAAAAAAAAAAAAAAAAAAATTTACAAATGAACCCATCTGAATTTGAGAGATGAAAATTATACTTTTACTTTAGTTTTTATTTATTTTGAGTGGATGAGACCTTGAAAGCCGTCGAAAAATGTATTCTAACCAAACCTAATACAAAATAGTACAGTACTTGATATTTGCTTGATGTGGCACTAAACCCACATACTGATGACTAAATTAGGGAGAGTTGTCATGCACTTTCATCATAATGACAAGTTTATATTGTAGTTATATTGGTCCAATTTTACAGGTAATAAGATCTATTTTTTCTTTCTTTTTAGGGAGTGACACCTGGACGTGCAAGCAGATTTGCCTTTATTAGACCTGTACACGCTAAAAAAAAAAAAAGTAAAATTAATCATTTCTAACTTACAATTATCTCTTGCCATCATTAGAAATTATTTATGTCATGCTCAGTTGACTTATTAATGCATGAATATAAATAGCTAATATTTGAATATAAGAAAAAAATACAGGATATAAAGTGAAATTAATTTTTCTTGTGGGAGGAACTTGTTCTAGCCAGCTATATTACTAGTATATTGGGCTAAATGATCAGAATAATTCCAGCTCATGTACCATACTGGGGAGGTCCATGGCAGCCGTGTTGTTAGAATACTTGTCATGAAAGTTGACAGACCCAGGATTGAGCCCACCATGGAACATTAGGAAGGGTCCAGACTTAATTCCGCAGCAACACTGTGTCCATTTCCATAACCAGGAGTAATAGTGACACCTAAAATGAAAATGAGGGGTATTTACCATTCTGTATTGTAGTTTTTAAGGCAATTTACTGTATTATTCTGGGTTGTATTATTATGTAATTGTGCTTTTGAAGATTTTTTTTTATTTTATACTACCCACTTATGCTCTGTGAGAGCATAATGAAAAACTTTTTTTTTTTCTGCAATGGTAAGTGATGAAATTGAGCAGTATTGGGTTTAAATCCCACATTATTATATCATTTGTTAAATTACAATGTGTCACTTTTAGTTCCCATTTAGGGGTGGACGCAAATGGATTGAAACTGGGGAACTGAGGCTAGATGTCTTCCTCATCTCCCCACTGTTGGGCTCAAACATAGGTTCATCACCAAACTCGAACACTATCTGTTTATAGCTGTTACAACAACATTCATCATTGGTGTCACATAAAAAATAATATATTTTTACTTTATTTCTATCTCAGTTATAGGACAGGAAGTCCAGCAGAGCCTTACTGTAAGACTAGATTCATTAGCAATTAAAAAAGGTCATACTCTCTACTTTTCTCAAAAAGTAGTCGTGGCTGGGTCGATAGCGCACTCGATTTTTATTTGTCAGGCCGTGGGTTTGAGATCCGCCATAACCTTAGTTTAGCAGGAACATTCACCAAGGGTAAAGGTCACACACCAGCTAAACCAAAGTCCTTTGTAACTAAGCACCGTCCTAACTTTAATAGAAAAGGGACTTCGTTAAGTAAACCCAGATCAGTGTTTACACTCAACTTTTTTCACTAGGATGTAGTACTGTGTATTGTTTCAGTAGTATATGTTACTAAATGAGGTCTCATAATTTGTTTCAGGCACGATGTCGGAAGAAAAGGAGATAGATATATACAGGGACACTCCGGTTCGTTTACTGGGTGAGTAAGCAAAATTAGTTGGTGCGAAATGCGATGAATGAACCGCCTTCAAGAGTAGTAGTTGTATTAACAGGGATGCAGCATTTCTCGGGGAATAATTAAATTCTGACTGATTAATAAAAATGTTATAGAGCAAGACTCCCAAGGGAAATTTTAAGTCTTTAATGAATTCTGGTTGATTAAAATTTCTTTATGGCTTACTTGTGCTTGTGCAGCATAGTAATATAACTTATTTATATGTAGTGGCTCCCCCTTACCTAGTGTCAATTATCTACAATGGACTCGTCATCATATCTCTCAGCTTCTCCCATCAGGGGTCGCCACAACGGATCAGTGTTCTCCATTTCACCCTATTCCTTGTGTCCTCTGTCACACTACACACCCTCATATCCTCCTCCACTACATCCATAATGATCTTTGGCCTACCTCTTCCCCTCCTGGCTGGCACTTCCATGCTCAATATCTTCTCTTAACTTACTCTTCATCCTTCCTCATTACGTGCCCAAATTGTTTTAGTCTTGCCTCTCTCACCACGTCTACAAACCTCATTTCATAAGTTATTATCACATATTGTTACATTTGCTCTATTTTACGAAGTAAATCATGTCGTAATGATATACTGTCTCTGTTAGAAAAATGAAAATTACTGTATATATTGTATACGGTTTTGTAATAGCCACGGTTTTAGGTTTGCACAGGGGGGGTGAGAGTTTGGAAGTTATCCCCAGTAGGTAAAGGGGGACAACTATATTATTTAAAGAATACTTTTAATACATCTAGGAGGGGGAGAGGTAGGCAAAAAGGAGGGTCACGGATGTGTTGAGGGTGTATGGTGTAACATAGGAGGATTCAAGGAATAGAGTTATTTGTAAATTGTAGATCCTCTGTGTATCTCTCGGATGGGAGAAGCTGAGAGGTACATTGTACTTATATAATTTCAGTTTTATGTCAACTCCTGAGCCAAGTATTCTAACCAGTTGACCTCTGTATTCCCCAGTGCGGTACAGCCTTAAAATTATTTCAGTTAGTATCCATCTGTCATAATCATATTATCATTAATTTATTATTGAAGATAATCTTTGTGAGGTTTTAGAGTGTGTTTTTCCCCTTAAGGTTATGCCAATGAAGTTGGAGAAGCCTTCCGAGCCCTGACTCCTCTTTGGTTTGTCCGATCGACATACGGTGTGGCGTCAGCTTACGTGGTTGCTGACACATATGATAAGTCTTCCAAAATGAGCAAGGTATGTTTGCTTCCCATATAGAAGTGTTTATTAAATTATATAATTCTAATGATCATTAGGTAGGCACAAGCTCTTTTCATAAGCTGAATTAGCATTTTTACTTTAGTTACTATAATTGTCCCTCATCTTGCACTGTTATTTGTTCCATCACTTCCTGTGTAAGTTAAAAATCGCCTTTAGTCAAAACTCTTATATAAATATGTATGTACTTAGCATATAAGCTGTTCCTGACCTGCTGTATACTTTGAATTATGCTTATAATACTGTGTTATGCACTAAAACTTTGCCCAATATTATATAAGTTTATGTAAAAGCATTACTTTGTTTGTTACATGTATAATGTATTTGTTTAGAGAAAAATTTTATGAAATTTGATTTTTTATTTTGTTTTTCATTCGAGTACTTTCAATACTGTTCAACAAAATAACGTGTAAGATGAGAGAAACCTGCGTTATTAATATACCATCAGAGAATACAACATTTCATCTTAGCTTGGTTCAATTTTGGTTTATCCTCTCAAATTTTCCAGAATCTTCTCTTAACAAGGTTTGCCAGAGCTATATTTTGTAAAATTTCTGTATTTTTAATCAGAGCTGTTTACAATTTATGAGTTATTTGTCCAAAGTCTCCATAAACTTTTATTTTTTTAGCATTTTATGTGTTGTTATTAGTCCCCATTACTGGGATGGATGTAGACAGAGTGTGGCTGAGAAATTAAGGCTGGATGCCCTTCCTAAGGTCCCATTGTAGGTGCGATCAAGTGTCTGTCACCTCCCAAGTCGAGTTTTATAACCACTCTGCTACCTATGTATGCCTTGCTTGTCTGTAATGCTGAATGAAAGAAAAAACTTACAAACTTTCTGGATTTTTCTTTCCATGAAACCAAAATTTATAAATTTTCTGAATTTTTCTTTCCATGAAACAATTTGCAGTGGCAGTGATGACTGATCGGGAAAAAACAATATTTCACATCCTCAGTTTTTATCTGTTAGCAGAGCCACCATTGCATTTAGTGGGTTGACCTTTTGGCATGGCCACTGTATCAGATATGTAAGGAAATGTGTTGCATATGAAAAACTAGAGTCAGTAATTGGCTTTCTCCTATTTTGAATAACCATTACACTTCATTGCCATTTCTGACTTTGCTTTTTAAGTATCGCTGTTGGTCCGCTTTTGGGGATATGCACAGACAGATTAAACCTGGGGGATTAAGGTTTGATGCCCTTCCTATCATCCTGCCGTGGGGTCGAACACAGTCTTACACCTCCGTCAGTCCCCTCGTCATTCCTTACTACAAATGTTAAATAATATTGCTACCTCCGAAGTGTTATTAAGGGTAATTGTGTACATTCAATAGCTCCTTATTTTTTGTATATCCTTGTTGAATGTCATATGCTGAACAGTAATGCTCATATTGCATACACTCTCCTTAATATTACAGCAACCAGGCGCAACTCAGAAAGCCATCTCTCACGCCGCAGTCGACACTCTAATATGGCAAGCATTAGCCTCTGTCATAGTTCCCGGGTTCACCATCAACAGAGTGTGCGCCACTTCCCTCTTCACCCTTGCAAAGGCCATTCCTAAAGTTCCTCTCACCACCCGCAAGTGGATCACAACGGCCATCGGTCTGGGTTGCATTCCCTTCATAGTTCATCCCATTGACTCCGGGGTTCATTACGTCATGGATAACTCCATTAGGAATTATTTAGAATTAGCACCAAGGAAGGATGAGTAGCTCAAATGCCTTTTTTTTTGTTTATTTAGAGTTGGCACCTAGGAAGGATGAGTTGCTCAAACACAATTTTTGTTTCTGCTATTATTAGCAATTGTCTGAACATGCTGTTGTTTGTTAGATTAGCAAATTACATCAGGGGCTTATTGTATAGCCAAAGATCTAATCGTTTACAATCAGTATGGCTTAGTCCTGCCATATTGCAAGGCCTTCATTACTTTAAGTATTCTTTCAGCCTGTCTTCCTATTCATCATTCTATTATTTCTGCCTTGTCCTTTAGGTGCTACTTTTCTTAAATGTCTTCTTGGTGCCTAGGCCCAAAGAGGGTAATATTTTTTACCTATCCCTGTGTCATACTCATAAAAAAAAAGTGATAATCAAACTGATTATTATTAGAAGGAAATAGCTTTCTCACCATTTGGCAAATTACATTTATTAATAGGAATAAAAGTTGGTATTGAAACACACAAAAAGCAGATAGCTTATATTTTGCAATACTGCTTTTTTTTTTTTTTACATTGTCTCATCACTACTGATCTCCATTATGGGGGTAGACACAAATTGGTACTGGGGAATTAAGGCCAGATGCCATTCCTATTGTCCCATGCGGGGCTCAATTGCGGGTCTGCTTACCCCCAGGTTGAGCATTCTAACCACTCAGCCCCCGTGTCCCCATTTTGCCGTACTTTAGTATGGTAGTTCGAAATCTCCTTTACCAAATATGAGATATTAATTAAACTTAATAGAAATTATTTTAAAGATCTGTCACTTACAAAAAGTTAATTTAATTTTTCACTTATAAGTAGTACTGTTGAGGTAGTTCTTTATCCATATAGTACACTGCACAAGTAGTTGAACTAATTTTTTTTTTTCTTTTGTGAAACTTCTTTGTGCCATACTTAATGTTTTACAGTGGTTTTATATAGACCCTTGTTAACTATGAATAGGATTATTCTTTTAGGATACCTGTGACTGCTGGATATGAACATGAAATTACTGATTATTTTTTGTTACATATGTTAATATTTAAGGAATAATGGAAGCCAGAACTATATTATGAAAGGCTCCTGCATATTTTTATTAAGAAAATGCTTCTATTGAAATTTACTACATATCATCTGTTACAGACATATTTAAGGAATAATAGTATCCACAACAATTTTTTAAAAGGCCACTATTACTACTCCATAATTTTCATCATCTGCGTTGGAAACAACGTAATGTATGGTACAAGATACAAAAAGAAAGTATTTTTCTCATGGATTTGATATAAGATATCTTTATGCATTAAATGTTGCTTTCTGAAAATAGATGCAGTATTCCACCACTGTATGCTCCCATTGTATATATCATTCATACCAATTAGGAATACAGAAATATTATTTCAAAGAAGAGGCCATACCTCACTGCTCCAACACAGTGACTCCACAGGTAAAAGGCTTTCCACATACCCTTCCAAGCCTTGCTTCCACTGCAGCTTAATTAACAGCGTGGAAAGATATGCTATAATTACATAGTGTTAAATTTTTTCTTTTGTTAATGCACTCAAAGTACCACAGTCAGCTGCTTAAACAAATTTATTATTAAAAGTTAAGAAATTCGTAGTCTTGTACGTGATATATCATTCAGTGTGGAACAGTAGAGTTATGTTTTAGTAAATGAGCAATACTCTCTTATCTTTAAACTGATGGTACTCTTTTATCTTTAAGCTCGGAAAAAAATTAATTACACGTTGCGTATGAATTGTTATAGAAACAAATTCATTGTGTTATGCAAATTATATAGGTATTATTGCTGGTTGAAAATGCTTTCACGTCAATATTACATTACTGTATAGAAAGTACAGACTACAGTTCCTTCAAGTGGATGAAGGAATTGTAACAAGAATTAAGGGAGCAGATTACAACTTATCCTCGCCTCCTTTGAATTTGTATTATGGAATTTAAAAAATTCGGGAACAACCAGTTTTTGTCCCATTTATTCTTGCGACTTGAAGGGTAAAGGAGTATGATAAATTTACTCCTTGTCATCTGTACCTAATCTTACATAGTTTTTTGCTTTCTTTTGTGAAAACACTTGTTATATATTAATGGTTTTGTTAAGCATTTGAACTTTCATTATACACAAGGTAAATGGTTGTGATTTGTTATAGCAAATTTAAGAGACTTGTTGACTTCACTTTTTGACCACAACAACAAAGCAGTGTTTTATTTTTTTAATATGATTGAATTAATATCTTTTTTGTCATAACAATATGGCTTCCACTTTTTGACAACAGCAATAAAGCAGAGATGTTTATTTTTATTAGTATAATTGAATAAATATCTATTTAGTCAAAGGAAATATAAGACACTTGTTGACTTTCACTTTTTGACCACATTAATAATACAGAATTGTTTATTTTTATTAATGTGACTGAATGTCTATTATGTCATAGCAAATTTAAGAGACTTGTTGAATTTTCACTTTTTGACCACAGCAATAAAGCAGGAGTGTCATTTTTGTCATATAGACTGAATGAATATATCTATTTTGTCATAGCAAATTTGACTTCCACTTTTTGACCACAGCAATAACTTAGAAATGTTGATTTTTGTCATGGTGGCTAAATGATAATCTATTTTGTTGAGAATAGAGTGGTGGTTTTCTTCATGTAAATAGTTTTTGAATGTGAATATTACTGAAACTACTGCAAAATTAAGGTTTAATATATTCATGATTGGGTTAGTACTAAGCATTCAGAAGATTTCATGAAACATCATATACAAACAGATGTGCCTTTAGAATGTTTTAAGTACTCTGTGGATTATTGTTTAAAAATTTTAATTGGTTCAAGCATATACATAAATATTAGGTAATGAGAAGCTTAGGATGAGAGAAACATCATTGATCAAGTTAAATCTGGCCAAGGATAGGCATTGAGACATCATTGATCATGTTAATTTGTACTATTATAGGCACTTAGACATAAGTTATCAAGATAATTCTCTGCAAGGCTAGGCACAGAAACATCATTTATCATGTTAAAAATATACAAGGATAGGCACTGATATATCGTTGGAAAGGCATTGAGATATCAGTGATTTTGTTAAATGTGTACAAGGATAGGCACTTTAGACGTCTTTTATCAAGTTAAATCTATTCAAGGATAGGCACATACATCATTGATCAGATTAAACCTGTACAAGGATAGGCATTGAGACATCATTGATCAAGTTATATCTGTACAAGGATAAGCATTGAGATATCACTGAGGATGTTAAATGTGTACAATGATAAGCACTTAGACATCATTGATCAAAGTAAATCTGTTCCTGGAGAGGCTCTGATACTTCATTGATTAAGTTAAACCTGTATAAAGATAGGCATTGATGCATCATTGATCTAGTTAGTTTCAATATAGACAATGATAAATTTAGGAATCAGTGAAACATCATATACAATGAGGTGCCTTTGAAAATAAGAAGAATTTTGTACCCTGTTAGTTTACTTTTATTTGCTCTTTATTGTTAACGTTGTTAAGTTTGTCCTAGTTGAATTGTTGATTGAAATTTATTAGTATCCTCAAATGATATTAACATTTTGTTTGTATATTAACTGTATTTGTTGACCTAATACTCAGTTTTGTATTACATTTGTTGAGAACTAATAGTGCTACTCAGTTATTGTGATATACCATAGTTGACATACTTGGTTTAGAGTATCAATAAATCACTGCATGTGTTGGATACCATGCTTTGACTGGTCAAAGAGATTATACTCCTTAATTTTTATATCCATATTTGAATGATATTGCAGTATGTGACCAAAGGATGTTTTGTTATATTTTAGAGAATGGTATATAATTTTATTAAGTCAAACGCTACCTATATACTCAGGGAAATGATATCTTCATATTTCTCAAACCCTTTCCTAGCATCTTAGTAATTATGATGCAAGAGATAACTCTTTAAGGTGAATGCGGTGGTTTTACGCCACGGACTCCCTTTTCTACTAAGTGCTAGGACGGTGCCTTCTCGTGAAGGATAGGTAATAACCATAAATTTGGATTTATGTATGTCTTGCAAGATAATGATAAGAGATTTATATATTAGTATAATATGCATACAGAATTAGATTTGTTTCCAAATGAGATGCCATACCCCATAGAGCCAGCAGAATACCCACTGATAGTGCAAAAGCATAGAGGTTGTCACAAGATACAGGGAGGAAGAGTGTCGATCTT
This sequence comes from Halocaridina rubra, assembly GCA_037179515.1. Classification (NCBI taxonomy): domain Eukaryota; kingdom Metazoa; phylum Arthropoda; class Malacostraca; order Decapoda; family Atyidae; genus Halocaridina; species Halocaridina rubra. The sequence continues at coordinate 15,922 of JAXCGZ010017432.1, read as the reverse complement.
CCAATTCCTCCTATCATTTTTTAATTGGTTTTTACAACACAAGTACTACGAACGCACGCATTGAGGTTGGGTCACAAGATACAGGGAGGGTGTCGCCCTTACAATTCCTTCTTTCTTTTTTTAACTTTTTTACAACACCCAGGGATGAGGGTGGAATTCTGTCAGGATATGTATGCATTTTAGTTCGTTCCTGGACATGTACGAATTATATAAGTCGAGTTCTTTCTCCCTCTCCACCAGTGTTATTCTCTTTTAGCCATTTCTTGAAACACGTAGGGAATACATGATGGAATATTTTCTCCTCCACCACCAGGGGATATCCCTTTTTTTCTGTTCTTATGACACTTTGGATACATTAGTCGAGTTATTTTTCCCCCGCCATCAGAGACATTCCATTTAGTTGGTCTTTGCAACACGTAAGGAATGCATGATGGAATTATGTCTCTCCCAACCAGGGTATATCCCATTTAGTCGGTCCTTGCAACACATAAGGAATACATGATGGAATTCTCTCTCCTGCCACCAGGGGATATCCCGTTTAGTTGGTCCTTGCAACACATAGGGAATACATGATAGAATTCTTTCCCTCCCACCACCAGGGGATATCCCTTTTCGTCAGTTCTTATGACACGTTGGATTTGTTAGTTATCTTTCCCCTGCCATCAGGAGTATCACTTTAATTGGTTCTTGCAATACAGCAATACAGTGGAATACTTTCTCCCCTACCACCAGGGATATCCAGTTTAGTTGGTTCTTGTAGCATGTAAGGAATATACAATAAAAGTCTTTCTCGCCCATCACCAGGGATATCCCATTTAGTTGGTTCTCACAACACGTAGAAATACACGATGGAATTCTTTCTAACTGGCCACCAGGGGATATTCCTTTTATTCTATCCTCATGAGGCATAGGAAATATTAAAGTTCTTTCCTCCTCTTCACCAGGGGTATCCTATTTAGTTGAATCTTGCATCACATAGGGAACATATTATGGAGTTTTCTCCCCCTCCAAGAGGGGATATCCCTTTTAGGCTGTTTTTGTCTCAAAGAAATATTAGAGTCCAGTTCTCTTCCTTACTACCAGGGCTATCCCTTTTAGTCAGTTCTTGCAAGTTGTAGAATATGTGATGGAGTTCTCTCTCCCCAACCACTAGGGCCTAAAGAATCATTAAAGTAATTCTTTTAGTAACCTAAAACTTAGGTCTGTTTTTGCTTATATGCAATTACTTTTTATTGGATTGTTAACTCTTGTCCATTATGTTGTTCTGGTCTCTGATTTACATATCAGTTTTATCGTATTGTTGTGTGGATACCGTCCAAACCCTGTCATTCTAGTAAAAATAGGATCTAACTTTTTGCTTTGCACTGCATGCTTATAAATGTTCTGGTAAATAGCTATTTGATAGCTGGTTTACTGATGCTTTAACCTTTTCTCTGGCAACCGCAAAATCTCTTGTTTAGCCTGCCTTAAATTTTTCAGCAAGGATGACGTATTTCGTCAAAAAGTTACCGTTATAAATTTACGCTCTAAACAAGTATTCTTGCTCTCTAAGGTTTCCTAAGGCAAAGATGTATATTTTCATGTCAATCGTATGTTCGCCAACTCCAATCTAGGTAACTAGTGAGACGTACAAAAAAGTACTTTGCTCGATTTTTTCTCATTTAATTCATCAAGAATTGCAAAGTTTTTTGAAAATATATGCCATTAAAGAGATTAAGCATATGAATAGTATTAGTCTTTCACAGCTTTCAGTTAGTAAATAGTGACATAGTTTCTTAGAGACTGTAGGACTCATTTCTGTCTCAAATTCACTTTGCCTTGTATTATTCAAAAGTTTAAGTACGGTATTTTCCATTTGCTCAAAGAAAAAGTGTATAAATAGTTCTAAATATCTAATTTAATTTTAATCTTTATTTACTGGGTTTTTTCAACACCATATATATATATCAATATGATCCAGACAATTTCTTTTGATGTTTATATCAAATATGTCATATTTAAGATGAATATTTTTTGGTAATACAAGAATTTTTGGTGATAAAAATGTGTAAGATCAGAATATTGTGCCAAAAGTTAAAATCCATTTTTGTACTGCATTTTATTTATAGTGTAAATATACAGCTTGAACTATTTTAAAAAAAAATTTTCTTTGAAAATAGAAACGTTTGTTTGTCCCCTTACGTGGGGGTGGACACAGGTTAGAGCTGGAGATTTAAGTCTAGATACCCTTCCTAACGCCCCTCAGTGGGCTCGATGACTAGTCTGTATCTTCCCAATATGAGTTTACTAATCACTCTGCTCCCGCAGTCCCTGTTTTCACAGAAACCGTTAAGTCTTTAAAGTCTTTATTGTTGTTCCACGGAATGCCAGGCAGTACTCATTTGATCCCTCCATATACCAGGTGTGAATAAAGTGAGGTTAATAATGCACACCATTCTGAAATAATTGTTTTATCTGATATTGGTTTTTGAATGAGTATTTTTACATGGGAATAAGGTACAGTACATTAGACTTGGGATTTTTCTTCATTTAGAAGGCTGATTTTCTTCCTCTTATCAAGGGGATGGTTGAGTTATAGCACACACCCATTTATCACTAATGCCTCTATACTCCACCTCACCCATTTTAGCTCCTTTGGTCTAAGGGTTACTACAATTTCTATAACTGGGTTACCCAAGCAGTATGGAGAGAAGGAATTGTTGTGACTCTATTCCCAGATAGCTATGATGAGAAAGATGGGTTGAACTGGCTTCCTAAAAATAGAATTAAGAGCACTGCACATGTAAATGTATAAAATAAAATTACAGAAGCTCCCCTACTTACGAAGAAGCAAGTTACGAATATTCACAGATATGAACAAAAACCTACCCATTCCATGTGTTGTATGTATGTATTACTGTGCTGTGCTTTAATATTGCATTATAATTACTGTGTTAAAATTAATTTATAATGTATAATTTCTTTTATGTAGTAATGTGTTTTTAGCCTAAGTACTATTCAGTGCTGCATATATATGTACTGTACAGTACTTTTACCTAAACACAACTTACAAACAATTCTACTTACGAACGGACTTTTGGAACCTAACTTGTTAGTAAGTTGGGGAGTGTCTGTATTACAAATGAACAGTTATACATTGTACAAAACATCATTTTACCATAAAGTTCATTAAATGGATTGTCTTTGTGAAGCTGTTTTAGAAAAATGCACTTATATATGCAAGACTTTATATTAATGACTTTTCATTGTTTTATATATATATATATATATATATATATATATATATATATATATATATATATATATATATATATATATATATATATATATATATATATATATATATATATATATATATATATATATATATATATATAATATTTTACTGGATTCTTGACAAGGTTTTATTGTTGATATGTTCTTTGGAATTTTACAAGTAAAGCATGAGACATTATTCAGGTTTTTTTTTTACGTTCCTTGAACTGTTAAATAAGTTTTACATTTCAGATTATTAAGGAAGTCTTTCAGGACATAACTGTCAGAGGAAAAGAAGTAAATAGGCAAAGAAATAAAACGTGAAAGAGGAAAGTATGAGAACTCAAGCAAATATGCAACTATATACTTTGGTTATGAAAACTATAAGATTCTGATAATGAAATAATGCAAAATTTTAAAGTCGTGCATTCAGAATGAATAAAATCCTACATAATATTAATAACTAAAACCTATCTATATTTCTTAGGAATGATATTCTGAAGAGTAAATGAAAAGAGTGTTGAAGGAAATTCACTTAATGACCAAGCTGAATACAATACACAGATAAAAATAATACAAAATGTGCAAAATATACACTTTGTAAACAAATAAACAAAGAGATTGCTTCAATTAACCCTAATATAAATAAACTCATAATAGACTGCACACCCAACAAACACTGAGTCAATGTAAAGTGGCTACAAGAGTAACAAAGAATTGAATAAAAAAAATTCACATGACCATCAATACCACACAGTTGTTTTGTGGCAAAGACCTTAGTTTCTTACCCACAAGGTGGGCAGGCAAGGATATATTGCAATGAGGCCCAACAGCCGCAGCTTCATCACGTGGCAACTCCCACAATACACCCAGTCATCACAGTTCACTGTACTAGCAGGTGCAAGAAATCCCTTTGACCCCCATCACTCCGAAGTCATTATACTGTAATTTTGCCTTACAAGTGCCTGTATGTATATTAATTATAACAGAACCTTACAGACACAAAACAAAGAGAGCTAATATTCAATGATCCTGACCTGGAACTGGACTTCATATGTGTCTACCTGATTATTCAGCCACTGCCTGGAGATCACTGGGTCCACGTGACTAGAGAGGGGGCTTGGGGCCATGGCTATATCACAGGAATAGTGTTAGGCTCTGTGTTATCATTGTACCTTGCCTCTGCTCTAATTAGGCACCTTTAAGTGTTTTACCCAATTGTTCTAGACTCTCCAACAACAATATGTATTGAACAAACTAAAAAGTTAACTTGACAGCTATTACACTAAAATATTCAAGCATATTTATTTTACCAATAATCACCTACAAAATTCTATTATATATTTATCTCGAATTTTTCCGTTTTTGTGTCTCACTAGTAGTCACTAGTAGTCCCCATTTGAGGCTGGACACGGATGGAAAAAAGCCGGGGAATTCACGTTGGATTTATTGGCCCCCAACAGCCTTACACAAGGGTTTGTCAACTCCTGATTCAGGCATTTTACTGCTACGCCGCAGTGGCTTTCTACGTATATATCTCAAATGACTGATGATTTTAATTCTAAATTTAATATAACTGCAATGAATGGATTGTAATAACAAGCAGCTCCTCGTGGCTATCACAACATTTTATCGATTATTACGTATGTTAGGAAAGCAGACAGAGCTGCAAATGTGTGCTAATATTTTTGTAAACCTCACAAAAAACAAAACTAGTGACACGGTGGGTACGAATTGCTTTCCGTTTGGATCTACAGTAGCCTGATATTAATGACACCCTGCTAGCTTCAGAGGCATACAGTACTGACATGTTTGACAGAGTAGTTTAATACATAAATCATTGACAATGAACAATATCAAATGTATCATGTCATAGTCAGAAGAATTCTTTCAGTATTATTAGTAGCTCAGAGAGCAACTGTTCCACTTTATTCTCATTAAAGCTCAGAGAGCAACTGTTCCACTTTATTCTCATTAAACCTAAGTAGCTCAGCGAAATAATCATCCTCAGTGTTTGTCACTATTAGTCCCCATCATGGGCATGGACACAGACTGTGTAGGGTTTGGGAATTGAGGCTGAATGCCCTTCCTGTCGTCCCGCAGCGGCCTCGATCATAGGTCTGTCAACTCCTAAGTCAAGTATCTTAACCACTTGGCTACCGTGGTCCCCAAACTGCAAATACGAAGCAAAGCAGATTCAGTGCTATCTGCACATGTGATCTGTTTTACAACATGGACTCCCATTTCTACTGAGGGCTAGGATGGTGCATTCTTGCGAAGGACTTTGGTTTTGACAGGTGTGATCATTACCCTGAGTGACAGCACTTTCTAACCTCAGACCATGGCAGGACGCAAACCCTGGATCTGACGCCTCAAAGTCAAGGACACTACCAGTCCACGACGACCACAGTGCTTTCCTTCACATGTCCACCACATATACACAAAAACAACCTTCTTAAGTTACTGATTGATAAAAAAATAATGGCAAGATAATTTTACATACCCCTAAAGAAACAGCCCACATAATGTTTAAGTTCACCTTCTCCTTCATGTAAAAACCAAAGTTTTGGTGAATCTTTTTTGCAAGAAATACAAAGTCGACTTTGTAGTGGGCGTAAAACAGGTGATGCAAAACGGCAGAAACAAACTCTTGAACGAGTTCGCACTTCTAAAAGTGTGATGAGGCTGGATAACAATGTGAATTGTATATGCAGCAACACAATATGAACCTGGAAGTAATTTTATCATTAGGTATGGGCATTATGAAATAACACATGAAGGAAAATGTACGCCAACTTATAACTTATTGAATTCAATTCTCAAACACTTCTCTGGTTCCAGAAGGGTTATGATACTTTGCCAACACTATCAAAACTATTCCAAAAATTGCACTATCTTTCTCTACTCTGACAGATGGTTGAAAAAAAGGTCCTTATATTGTTTTATGACAATCTTACTTTTCCTTCCGGTCAAACTATATATAGCTGTTCTTTTTTTTTTCCCCAGGACGGTGAAGAAAATTGACCTTAACAAAACTGAGCATGAAGGAACATAATGCAAAGAGAAACATAGATGGGGAATATTGTGACTTCTTAGATATGAAAGCATAATAATAAATGTGTAACAAATATGCAAGAATATTCTGTGTAGATGTACGCATAGAAAGGGATCCGTAACTGAAGGACGACTTAACATCGAGCAGTCCAGGACAGCCTCTTTAAGTCTAATAGACCTTCAGCTATAGTATCACAAAGGGCGAGTGGTGCCATGGACCAACCTACTACATGACTTAGAGAGTATTTGACTTTCCACTATGTGGCAATGAGATACAGACTATGAAGAGGGCCTTGGCTACACACTACTCAAAAAGTCTGTAGTAATCTATCATTTTTTCCATACATACTGTTATTGCCCGTAACGGGGACTGTCATAGCTTAGTGATAGAATGCTCAACTTGTGAGGTGACAGACCCGCATTCGACCCCAGGGTGAGGTAATAAGGAGGGCATCCAACCTAAATTCTCCAGCTTCAAACCAGGCACTGATGCAGCATTATCTGAAGTGACCTGCAACACCTGAAGAGTAAAAGAAAGTAGGAAAAGATTTTTCTCTCCTCATGGAATCATCCCGTCAGTGTTGGGGCTTTTAGATGGTAAGAGGTTGCTCATTCAAAAACCCGGGAACTCTGCTGCAGAGTACTTTGATTACAAGGGGCACTGTAGCATCATTTTCTTAGCACTGATCGATGCTCAGTATAAATTTCTGTGTGCAAATGCTGGATGGACATGCTAGTGATGGTGCAGTGTGGCAAAAATATTCTTTGCTATGGGCAACTGACAAAGGAGGTCGTGAAGTAAGAAAAAGAGAGAGAGAGAGAGAGAGAGAGAGAGAGAAAATATATTACTCTCCTATTTCCAGATATACCACCAACCTATCAGACATCCCCTGATTCTAAAAAAAAAAATAAAAATTAAAAAAAAAAAAAATTCTAGCAACCACATCCCCTGATTCTAAAAAAAAAAAAAAAAAAAAAATCTAGCTACCATTGCTCTTCACAAATACCTCAAGACTCCATCAAACAATCATGCTACTCTCCAGAACCTGTGAACAGGGAAGATATAGCGCAACGCAGGGTCCTAGCAGGGCAGCAGCATAACAACCCCCATCATGTGTTTAGGAATTTAGTGCCAGCTGGGCAGAGACCAGCACATCAGGCACTGGAGGTCTGGGACATAATTTGTCATTATCTTAATATGGCAGTAATGCACTGAGTGCAGTACATAAGTGGCTTTATACTTCCACAATCAATCTGAGTGTCTCTGGTTATCAGAAGTAACTTTCAGTCCATTCCATTTATACATCATGAAGATATGTCACTTGAGGAAGTTTGCACAGCTTTTGACTTCACTGATTTGTCGTTATTCCTAATTTTAGAAATTCATTTCACTTACGCAGTACATCATTGTATGGGATAACAATACAGTATTACTACTTACTCTGGAAGTATGGAAAATCTTTATATTCATCTTGAATGAGTTATTCCGTTTATTCTGAAACTCCAGCTTCCATCAATTCTTGTTCCATCATTAGCGACAATTTCTGCAGCAGTTTGTACTGTCTCATTAAAGGCAATCTCTCACAAGTGGACTCTACTAAAACTCCACAGCACGCTGGAATACCTTTTTTAGTTTTTAGGTCTGCAAGCGCATTGCCCACCAACTTCAGGGCATTCTGCATGTTGTTTTGAGATTCGATATTTTGGTGTTCACGTTTTCTCTTTTTCGAAGGTGTGCACATTGATGTACATGTCTGTGTGTTTGATGTCACTGGCACAGGTGTTTTTGACAGAGTTGGAGACGGCGTTCTCGATGAGCCAGAGGGTGATTTTTGTACTAGTCGTGTTGGCGTTTGGAAGGAAGTCTGTGATGGTGACTGTGAAGAAGTCAGTGTTAAAGAATATTCTCTATTAACTTTTTCCATAGGATGCTCATATAGTTCTTCTTTTACAGACTCAACCATGGCGCGCCCCATATCTTCAGAGAAACGACCAGAAGAGCCCGAGTCCAAAGGAGAGGAGGCCTCTTCTTCTTTATAAACAGAAAGGATCAGATCAGGGCTGTCCTCTTCAAACTTGACCTCCTGATGAGAAACGATAATAAGTAACATAAAAGTTTCCGTAGCTTAAATCACTTCTCATAATGATGGAAAATAAGTACTTTATATATTGGTATGAGAAATTCGGGGTACGGGGTATCTATGTTGAAATGAGTAAAAGAAAAAGCAGCAGCTATGCATTCAGGGTATGCTAAAACAAGAATTGGCAAACATGATAGTCAAAGGAATTAAATTTGGGTAAATATTGAATTTTGTCCAACAAAATTGCTAATACAAAAATTGGCAAACATGACAGTCAAAGGAATTAAATTCGGGTAAATACTGACATTTGTCCAACACACTACCTGACAGTTCAGCATATGTTAAAATGGGGACTGATCAGTTTTTCATATGCCAAAAGGGTCTTAAGCGAGCAGTTCCAAACCTATCTTTGCATGCTGTACTATACTTCTAAACCAATGAATGATATGGCAACTTACTTCTGCCTCGAAGGTAATTGTTGAGTAGCTCAAACCTGGCTCATCCACATCTATTAAATACATCATGGACTCGAACGGAGGCCACTGAGAGTCTGTGGATTCTATCCTGTCCGTAGAGCCATTCTTCGCCATCCTGATTTTCTTCAGTTCGCGCTTGAATGACGTCCGCAAGTTAGCGAATTTGGTCTGGACATTTTCTGGAAATATAATAATAATAATCCTATAGATGTATTTTTCTATTAATGTACTAGGCACATGTGGGCAGAATTATGAATAATGGGAAAAAATGTCAAGTTAAAAATATACAAGACTAGAGCTATTGTTTGACCTCATATATTCCGTTGATCAATATCCCTTCTAGCATGGCTAAATTGATAAAAGCAAGGTAAATAGTACTGCATTATCAGAACTTTGTTTCTGGATATTTCTTGTTTGGTAAAGATTGATAAGCTTACACAAGCTCAAACCAGCAAAATTACCAATAATTATTCTAATTGTTATTATCATTCTATAGCTACTATCACAGGTACCCATACCTTCCTAGACTTCAACTGGTAAGTTTCAGACATCTCACACACTGCCAGGTCTTTTTCAGTAAAGTAGGAACAGTCTTATTTTTTATAAAATAGCTTTGAGTGTCTTAAAGATTTTTCACTAATCTATTACAAAGAAGGGCAAATAATTCCTGAAGGCACCAGAAAATGCATTAGTTATCATCCCCGTCTTTCGTGGACATTATAACGCATGATAGGCCTGCATGTGTTTCTTCCATAGAGCCTACTTCTTAGAAAAATTTGGCTAATATTTAGAAGAGCTCTGTGACAAGTAAAGAGGGTCCCCGTTTTACATTGTTCTGCGTTACGTAATTTCACCGCTACATCAAGAGGCCAATAAATAATAAATCATTATTAAATCAAAATTTCAACCTACCTGACTTGTGCGGTAAATTCAAACTTTGCGTGCTGAACAGTTTGTGAGCCTGGCAGATGAATACACATGTAGCAGTACTGTTCTATACGTATATATCACTATTTATTTGCTTATGTATTTGGTTATTGGAAGGAAATAGATTTAAATTATTTACAAAATTACCAAATACACAGCCATAAATACAATCTTCAAGTGAAAAAGTTTGTTAAAGTTGGCAAAACAACAGTCACAATGCATTGTTGTATAAGTATATATTGTATCAAGTTAATGGTTTTATATATTTATATGTTTATGTACTGTATTTGGTTATTTGAAGGAATTAGACTTAATATATTTACAAAATTACCAAATACAAAGCCATGAATACGATCTTTATGCAAAAATGTGTTGAGGTTGGCGGAAGATTAGTCACAAGGCATTGTTGCATACATATATATCAAGTTAGTGGTTTTATTTATTTATGTATTCGTTATTTGAAGGAATTAGATGTAATCTATTTACAAAATTGCCAAATACATAGCTTTAAATACTGTACGATCTTTAAGCGAAAAAGTTTATTGAGGTTGGCGGGAGAATAGTCACAAGACATTGTTGTATACGTATATACTGTATCAAGTTTATGGTTTTATCTATTTATTTCTTTATAAATAGCCGTAAATACGAACTTTATGCAAAAAGTTTGTGGAGGTTGGAGGAAGAATAGTCACATGGCATTGTTTTATACGTAAATAGGGTTTTATATCCTAATTTATTTATTTGTGTATTTGGTTATTTGAAGGAATTATATGTAATTTATTTCTAAAATTACTATATATAAATTTTGGAGAGAGAGAAAAAAAAAAAGGATAGCACAATGAGAACCATAAGAATGCATTTTTAAGAGGAGCGCAGTTGTAATGGTATTGCTTCTCAACCTCTCATCCACCATATTGTTTATCAGGCTCATTCGCTGTGGATAAATTCTTTCAACATTAAAATGTTATAAGTGCTTTGGCTGGATGACCAGCATTGACAGCACATCTCAGTGAGCCTCCTGTTGATTCAGGAAAGAGTAAATAGATTGCTTGAAGCCATGAAAATAGGAAAGGGGAGAAGAAGAAGCACCGCCCACTTGTTCTTGGGGGACCTAGGTTCGAATTTAGGTGTTTCCAACTTACGTCAAAGTCTGATGTAAGTCAGTTGTCAGGAACGGAACCCTGACGTAAAACGGGGACCCCCTGTACTGTAAACAATAATTCACTCTGGGAGTACATAAATCCTTAGTGTTGTAGATATGTTCTAAGGTTTGGCTAAGTTAGGTTACGTTACTTTGTTAGGTCACGTCATACTTGAGATTAGAGTCAAATAGGTTAGGTAAGATTACATAAGACTAGGTTGTATTAGGTTAAGTCTGGTAAGGGAACAAATGCAAACAATGCAGAGATCATCTATATTATTACCAAGATTTGCACACTTTCATCAGGCAAATCTAGGACTACTGGAAATCTTACAACCACACAAAGATGTATGGTGTTTTAAATTTTACCTTTCTGTCAAGTGTCACTTCCAGCTAGAAAAGTTTATATACATTGATAGCCACTGTACACTTCAGTAACTTTTTTTTTCATCAATCTTTTGGCTATATTGGTACAAGCTTTTTTTTTTTCAAGGTAATCGGATAGTTTCAGTTGGCAACAGCAGTGCGCAATTTTTATGATGTCAATTACTGTCCACAACTATAAAGTTACATCATCATCCTGAGTACAAAGAGGATTTTTTTTAATGAATGTGACACCAGCATGGTCAAAGTAAATCACCGACATCGTGCAAGGACACCAAGAATACATTTAAGAAAAAGGAGAAACAGAGATGGGAAATATTATGATTTGTCAGATGTGAAGGATTAGAAATAAATGTTAAACATATATGCCTGAATATTTGGTGCAAACGTAGGCACACAAAAATAGCATAACTGAAGGAAGATTTAACATCGAGTCGTCACAGCCAGTCCTATTCAAGTCCAAGAGACCTTGAGTTACACTAATGCTACACCCAGCTCATGACAGCATTTCCACATGTCCCTCTATATTTGGTAGTATACTTGATTATTCAAACACTGACTTCTACATTCCATCGGTAACACATTATCATAAACCATATTACCTGGTGTAATATCAGGAGTGTGTGGATGCTTGGCCTTAAGGATACTTGCTATCTGGCGGTACAGCTCTTTCTTCACAAGCTTCTTTGGGTACTCTGGATGCGAAATGTTCCATAATGTTGGCTGCTCTCGAACCAGTTCAATTAAAGTATGCTCCACCCGTCTTCCCCATGTAAGTGGAGCCATAATTTAAATGATGGAGACCGGTCGGAAAACAATGAACTACAGCCGCAGTCTGCAACTAATATGTAAACAAACCCCAAAATAAGATCTAAATCTGAGGTTCACATCAAATTGGTAAATAAAAATAAATAATAGATAGCATCCAAGAATTAAATTGATTTAGTAATAGAATGATAAACTTTACTAAATAAATTATAATCAGACGATATTGTGTATTTTATAAAAAGTGCTCGTTACATATTTTCAACGACTTTTTCAGTAGCAGGAAATGATCAACTGTTTTCAATAATTTCCTTAGACGGCTAGTCGTCTGATATCTCGAGTTTCCTGTGATACATCATCGAACAAGCTGTCACAAGAAAATGAGCTTGTGTGTTAAGTGTCAAAGCAGCCAAGCTAAAGAGTCATAATTTTCTAGCCGATTCTGGGCTTTACCACAGAGCTCTAAGGAAGTGGATGCTGTGCTGTTGGCATATAAAGTTGTATGCTGTACATGCTTTGAGAACAGAATTGACTGGAAGGTGTAGGGAGCATTGTGAACAGGTCTATGTGTTTGCTATCAAGTGTCGTACCGGTGAAATGGGTCCAGTTTCTGCATGAGCTGCAGAAAACTGAACCATAGGTGTGTTGGTTCGAAGTGATGGGTGTGAAATATGTTTGCCATATGTGTTTGCAGTTGCCTCCTGAACCGCTCTTGATGTCTCTGGCTAGAAGGAGTCTTCAAAATATGACTGCCTGAGAATCCTTTCTCAGTGTAGAAAAAATTGTGTTGTTTGTGTTGTGTGGGGAGGTGAAGTAATTGCTTAGGTGACTGAAGCTTCTCCCAAGTCCCTGTGCCCCAAGTGGGGCAGGCTTAATATATAAATGCTAGGAAACTTGGGGCGGTTAGGTGAATAGGCTTTTAAGGTGTTGTTCTACCTTTTCCAATCTCATAATTCCAATTTTTATAAAACGTTATGAACCAAACCAGTTAAAGATATTTTGTGATTCTGGTGTGTTACCATATCCACTTACAGTAGAATTTCTTGGACCCAACTTGATTCAGACTATATTGTTATACCACCATCCAATTCTGGTATAGCATTAGGTATATTTTTACAATTACAGCCATCTCCCTATGGAAGCAGAATCTATCTTTTTCCTATCTGACCTTCAAAATTGTCGAAAATTATTCCGAACTTAATCTTACTTAAATTACCTATCATTTCCTAACCTAAAAACAGGTAATTCATGATAATATTGAAGGTCAGAATCGTTCAAATCAGACAAAATTTTTTACAATTTCAAGACTTACTTAAACAGAATCAAACAATCAGGGATGAAATGGGTGTAATAGTAAAAAAGTACCTAAAATTCACCAGCTTATGACACTATGCAGCTCTACAGATTCCAGTTAGAGCAGAGACTTATGAACCTATCTCTTAAGACTATGTGACTTAACCAGTTCCAGTTATGGTACAGGGAGAAGCGACTGAACCAAAGCGGATCAAGATAGGGCGACTATTTCAGTTTCCAATTACAGCAACCATATGGTGTAAATCCAGTTGAGTAAAGACAATATGCTTCTACCATTTCCACACTTTACATTATTATGCAAATATTTTCAAAATTGAGTTGCCAGTAGGATATTAAGTGAATAGGCAAAATCTTGAAGTCAGAATAATTCAGAGTAATTGCCTATTGAATAATGATATCTATGTATGTAAAATAATTAGTATTTAGTACAAACCATATCATCGTCGAATGAAGGCATTGCATGATTTATTGGTAAATGTTTAATTTCACACTCTCAGAATGAAATGAAAATCCAAAACATTGAAAATACTGTATAACTAAAACAATTACAAAACAATCATATCATTCATTAACTCCCAATGAAGTGCCCTGACCAACCTAACCTCTTTTTTTTTTTTATGTCACTAAGTCCCCATCTTGGAATGGGCTCAAATGGATTAAAAACTGAGGAATTAAAGCTGGAAACCCTTCATATCATCCCGCCGGAGGATCAAACCCGGGTTTGTTGCCTCTCGAGTCAAGTATTTTATCACTATGGTGCGACAGTCACCAACCAAACCCTATTCAATATTAATAAAATTTCATGAAAATGTCTGCTAACTGGGGGTGTGAAAATAAAAACTTGCCAAAATATTAAAAACTATTAAAGAAGAAATATTTTCAACTATCAATTCGTTTTTCAAAATGGGGTGAATAAACCTAACTAGACTAACCCAACTAAACCTAACTTAATAGAATAAACTGTATTGCACCATTCCATAACTTGTATTAACACCAAATGGTGATGCGTTGATATATATCATCCAAAGCTCATGTCACTTACTCCGGGAAAACTGCTACTTTGGAAAAGATTAAGCAAATAAATTTATGGTTAATTAAATAAAATAAATAAATAAAATAAAAAGTCTTAAAACGGGTGATAAAGCCTGCCTATTGCTTATTGGAGAGATAACACCTACCATTCTTGTAATGAGACATACTGCTGTATAAACACCCAGATTAAGATTAAACTTTTGATTAGGTTACCATAACATTATGTTTGGCTAGTTACTGACCTTGATGAGGGTAAATTTGGATTTCTATACAGCAGCGAGGCTCATTTCAAGAATCAGCATTAAGTATGATCAATTTTTACATCTGCACCCATCGCAACTTGGTGGTGAAAATTGACATTTTTCCTATGTTTTTTTTGTGGTTTGATTGAATATGACCTTGAAAATCATCGGATAATGTGTTAACCTGACCTAGCCTAGAAAAAAAAAAGTAACCTACGACATATTCCCTATGGTTTTTTATGCTTCTGACATGATGTGACCTTTAAAAGCTGCCAAAATAGGGTAGGTTAGGCTTGTTTGGGTTGTGTAGGTATAGAGTTTCCTACAATTTTCAATGTCATGTTGGTATTAGTTTAGTTATGCTAAGGGGTTCTAGGGGCGAAGCCAACGAGTAGGGAGGTCGCGTTCCCCTAGGTTAAGTTAGGACACACCAAAATTTTTTTTTCAACACTTTTCTTTGTGGAATAAGAGAATAATCTCCTCTTCTAAAAGATTTACCATCATGTTCATTCAAAACACACCAAAAACCAGATGAAAAATATGATTTGCACCTCCAAGCTGAGACAGGTGCAACTGAAAAATATTATCTTTATTTTTAATAATTAACCATAAAATTTGCTCTTTTATTACCAAATTAAGAGTTTTCCGGGAGTGGCTGACTTCAGCTATATACATATTTGATAAAGAATTACTATTTGATGAGGTCTAATTAAGAGCTATGGAGGGGTGCATAAAACCAATCTTAACCCTAATTAGGTACCTGCTTGAACTTTAATCATGTCTATGTTTTAAAAAGTCCATAAAACAATAACTTTCTGCGTTATTCTGAAACATTTCCTACACTAGCAAGATTTCTAGGTATTAATGATCTTGCTTAAAACCTTTAAGAAACGTAGAAATAATATATATATATATATATATATATATATATATATATATATATATATATATATATATATATATATATATATATATATATATATATATATATATATAATACTCAGAGGCGTCATGTCGAGAGTTCGCGCCTCATCACGGTCTGAGGTTAGCAAGGGCATGCACTCAGGGTAACAATTACATCTGTCAAAACAAGTTCCTCGCAAGAAGGCAACCGTCCTAGCCCTTAATAGAATAGGGAGTCCGTGACGTAAAACCGGAACTATATATATATATATATATATATATATATATATATATATATATATATATATATATATATATATATATATATATATATATATATATATATAT
>JAXCGZ010017431.1:55000-67551 GCA_037179515.1 Halocaridina rubra | reverse complement strand
CATAAAATTCTTATAAGTTTGTTACTGTTGATCTACCTTCTCTGAAGCCATGTTGCCTCACTGACAAAAAGTTGAAGGATTCCAAGTGAAGAGAGATATGTTTCCTTAGTAGTTTCTCCATAACTTTGCAAACTATGCTGGTCAAGGAAACTGGTCTATAGTTCAGAGCCGTATCCCTCCTTCCCTTTTTGAAGATAGGTATCAAATTTGCTTGTTTCCAGCATCTTGGAATCTCCCCTGACTCCAGTGACTCCTTAAATATGGTACTTAGTGTCACTGATATTGAGTTTGCGCATTTTTCAAGCACATGAGGGGGTATGTCATCAGGACCTGTAGCTTTATGAACATCTAAATCCATCAGCGCTTTGCATACCTCTGTGGCTGTAAGGTTGATGTTCTCTAATACCGGCCCTTGAGCTTCTATCACTGCAATCTGAGGGGGTGGGGTATTTTCTACTGTAAATACTGACTGAAACTCCTTGTTCAATTCTTTGCAGATCTCTTCATCCATCTCAGTGATGCTTCCATCCGCTCTCTTTAGCCTTAAAACCTGTTCTTTTACCTTCAGTTTTCCTCTGATAAAGCTGTGGAAAAGCTTGGGATTTTCTTTAGCCTTCCTGGTGATGTCCCTCTCATAGTCTCTCTCTGCCTCTCTCCTTTTACTTAGGTAGTCATTTCTTGGTCTTTTGTAGGTTTGCCAGGCATTTATGTTTTTTCTCCTCCTATACCTTTTCCAGCATTTGTCTCTCCACTCCTTAGTTCTTTTACACCCATTATTGAACCATTTCTCTCTGGCATGAATTACACCTACTTTGGTGACAGGTATGCAGCAATCTACTATCTTCCCATATTTCTCAGAAAAGATGTCATACATTTCTTCTACAGATTTATTGTAAAATAAGGTTCTCCAGTCAATAACTGCAAAAAGCTCATTCATTTTGATGTAATCTCCTTTCGGATAGTTCCTCCTCATGTCCTCAGTGCCTCTACTCTCAGGAAGAATATCTTCAATGATATACTCCATCAACAACACACAGTGGTCACTCTTTCCAATTGCTGGTTCATACTCAATTTTTTCAATATCCAACACATTGTCTGTGAACACTAGATCAAGTAGTGATGGCTCATCCCCACCCCTGGCCCTTGTTGGTTCCATTACATGTTAGTGTAGGAAATTACCTTGTACGCAATCTGTGAATCTTGCCCCAAATGAGTCCTCACCACGGTGTGGGTCAAGATTTATCCAATCTATCTCTTTATGATTAAAGTCTCCCATAATCAAAATCCTACATTTTTTTTCTCGTGCCATGTTAACAACTGAGTTTATGACTTCAGTAATACCTATATGACTTTCCTCATAAACTTCAAGCCTATTTTGGTTCCTTGGTGGGTTGCATACAACAGTTATTATAATGCTCTCTGACCCAGTATTTATGCGAGCAACAAGAAATTCGTTGAACTCACTTTCTTTAGCCAAGTTTATTTCTTCAACTTGAATCCTTTCACTTGTGAGCAGTGCTATCCCTCCACCAGTCCTCTCAGATCTTTCAAGCCTTAGTATTCTGAAGCCCTTAGGAAAAACTGTGACACTGTTTATGTCCTCACTCAACTTAGTCTCTGTAATTGCTACTATATCTGCCTTACTGTTGTGAATCCTATCTTTTAATTCTACTGCCTTACCAGCTAATCCATCAGCATTTGTGTATAACAATCTTAATGAGACCCCATCCCCTGATCTTCTGTCATTATCTTCTTTATCTCCCCTTTGTCTGGAAGAACTCTGTAAAAAAAAATTTTCTTCTGTTCTTCATTTCTTTCATCATTTAACCTTCTTGCCTCTTGCAACAAGTTTTTGATCTTTCCCATCTCTTCCTGTGTTCTGTATCGTCTAATGAACACTTCTTTGAATTCTTGAAGGTCTTTTAGACTTTTTTTTATCAACAATATTTCCCTACATGTTTCCCCTCTCTCAAAGGTTACTTTTGTTGGTCTCATCTTTCCTTCCCTCAAATATTTACCTTGTTGGTGTATGTTTACAATATCCTCAGGACCACAAACTACTCCAAGCTTTCTTATCAGGTCTACAACCCTAGCCTTATTTTCTTCAAGTCTCCCCTGCCATGTTGGCTCCTGGGATTCGCTTATGCCAGAGATTACCACTGTCTTCTCCTTATCAAGTGCCTGTCTGATGAGTGGGTTTGCCCTTTTCATCACAACGTCTTTCATTTTTTCGATTACTGTCTCTTTATAGTCAACTGTTCGTATGTTTTCCAGTGCCACCACCTTTACAGCCTCTTTTACTGCCACATTCCCCTTTAGTGCATCAGCAAAGGAAGTTTTAATGGCATCATTTTTCATATTCAGTTCCTGGAACTCTTTTCTGAACTGTTCAATGTTTTCCTTAATCTGGACATTCCAAGCAGCAATCTCGTCTCTCTCAGAAGAGAGCAGTGAACTAACATCTAATTCCTTTAGGTTGTCATTCAGCTGTTTGTTTTTATCTTCTTGTTTAGAAATTCTAGATTCTAGTTGACTCTTTTCCCCTTCCAGCTTCTTTATTCTTTTTTCTAGTTCCTTTCTCTCCTGCCCTTGTGCTTTATTTGCTTCCTCCAAAGATCTTATTTGCTCTCTGAGTGTTTCATTCTTTTTTCATTTCTCCATCCATATTCCGAATTTTATCATCAAGGCTTATAACCATTGCCTCTAAATTCTTGATTTTCTGTTTAAGTTTCCTAATGGCTACCCCTCCTACCGACCCATGGATGGGAGAGGTTTGGGACAGAGATGGCGTCAATTTTATGTTCTCCCTCTCACAGAATATAGAAAGAAGACGAGAAAGAGGAAAAAAAAGAGAAAAACTTTTAATTAAGCTTCACACAGAATTTTTATATCTCCATATAAGTGCTATTTAGTGACTCAGTTTATCTCTTTTCTGGTAACACACATCTTAACTTAAAAACTTGACCATGGTTATTTAAGGATAAAAAGAACAAGAAAAACAAAAGTCAAACCTGAAGGAAAATTCGAATTTGTGTCTGAGGTGGCACCCACCTGTTTCTGCTATATATTCTTCCTAACTGATAAACTCACTTGCTAACTAAGATATGTTATCACAGGATTAGACTTTACATTTAACTCAATATATATACAAAATAAAAAAAAATAGTAAAAGAGAAAGCTAAAAGAAAAGCAAAAAAATGAAGAAAATAAGACAGCTGTACTACTTGGCAACTTAACTCAGTACTGTTGACAGGTGGGTACTTGTTTTTTTTTTAATTATTCAATTATTTCGTGTATCAAACTAACTAACAAGTTAATATAAATGGGAAGGATACTGATTTTAACAATATATGGAACCACAGGATCAGGTAAACAGCTTAAGAGCTTTCCCCAGTTTACACAAAAAATTAGGTAATGTGATGTGATGGCTTCACCTCTGGCAACTCTTCTAAATTTCCTTCAAGGCAGAACTGGACGGCAGCTTCTCTCTCCCCTCACGAAAATGTTCTCAATTTTTTTCCTTTAATATTTTGGACAGTCTAGTCATACAACAAATATAAGTTTTGTACTCACAATAATCTACAGGATTTCAGATTTATGGAAATTAAGGTAAAGTTTTCCACTAAGCACTTAGTCACTCAAAACACAAGTAGAAATTTAAGAGGAGCAGTTTCGTGATTACCTAATTGTGATTACCTAATTGTGTTAACGGGAAAGAGCCCAAAGCTCGTATCTTCCCGTCTCCTGATCGGTTCCATTTTATACTTAGTGATACTTATCATACCTGTCCTTAAAACTATGGATTGAGATAGCATTAACTACCTCCTCGCTTAGCCAATTCCAATTATCAACTACTCATACACTGAAAAAGTATTTCCTTACATCCTGCGATGAAGTTTTCTTACGAAGCTTCAAACTATGACCTCTAGTTCTAGAGCCAGCCATATCAAAATATCGATCCCTATCCACTCTATCATAACCATGAAGGAATTTAAAGACTGTCACCATATCCCCCCTCACTCTTCTAGTGTGTCACTGAACGCGCTCATACGCAGGCACGACCACTATACTGTACTTGTTTGTACTCTCAGGCACTGGGTGCTAGTCGGTAAAATTCGTTGTTGCTCATTCCTTTCATTTGCACCATAACCGCAGGTACTGCCACGTATTGCTGTTAAGCAGGCACGACTGCCATGCTGTAGTACCAGTGTTTCATGCACTGTTTTGCAACATTTTGTTGCTGTTGCACTTGATTGTGTTGCTCATTCCTTTCATTTGCACCATAACCGCAGGTACTGCCACGTATTGCTGTTAAGCAGGCACGATTGCCATTCTGTATTACCAGTGTTTCATGCACTGTTTTGCAAAATTTTTCTGCTGTTGCACTTGATTGTATTTGAGTCACTGTTATGGTGAGGTTTTGAGATCACTTTTATGTTTAAGTTTGAACTGTGGTGTTGAATTTTTTTTTCTCTGCTTGGTGTTGTGTGGTTCTTTCATTTTTTTTTCTACTACTGTATTGTAGAGATTTGTTATGTTTTGTGCTTGTTTTGGCACTTCGATATTGACTGTTTAGGAAACAAACATCGAAACCATCAAAACATTCGATGAGGAGCGTTACCTGGACATAATGATTGCTAGGGGTGAGAGATACGGCTTTTCCCCAAGAAAGAAGCTCTTTGAATGGGCTCATGAGAAGATGGTTGAACGCCGAGATAAGTTGGAGAAGGAGTTATGTCCCCTTTACATGACAGGGTACAAGCCATTAAGGATATGGAGAAGCCTGCTACTGTCACTCAACTGAGATCATTCCTGGGTAGTGTCGGCTACTACCAACGGTTCATTCCACACTTTAATAATATCGCTGCCCCTTTGCAGCAAATGACCTCCTTGAAGCAAAGTAAAACCTCCCCTGTCCAATGGACATATGAAGCGGAGAGAGCATTTTTCAAGCTCCGAGAAGCATTGGCGGGTGAGCCAGTATTACAACTGGTAAATTCTGATTTTCCGTTTATCTTGCAGACCAACGCCTCAGACAAAGGCCTGGGTGCCATGCTCTTGCAAGCCCAATCAGACAACTCAGCAGAAGTAGCTTCAGTGCAATATGCAAGCCGCAAGCTTCGCCCTGCAGAGCGAAATTACTCCACCGTAGAGAAGGAAGCTCTAGCTGCATATTGGGCCATAAAGAAATTTGAAGTCCATCTGTATGGCTAACCTTTTACACTGAGAACCGACCACCGACCTCTCCTATATTTACAGACTGCAGACAAGCTAAATCCTCGCCTGAATAGGTGGGCACTTTACCTGAATCTTTTCAAGTTCACTGCCCAACATGTTCATAGCAAGGACAATGACCTTGCTGATCTACAAAGTCGATGGTTGTTACCCTCAAATGAGGAAGCTGGTGCTGTTAGCCTAAATTTGACTAGTCAGTCAAGATTACTTCTCTGATGTGTTGTGTATTTTTTATGTTTATCTTTTATGTCTTTAAATCTGTACTGTACTTGTTTATTTTAGCGTACAAATGTTATTCCTAATGGAAGACGAAAAGGATGAAGAATAATTCTTTGATCGTAGTTTTATATTTCCCTTTGTGGGACTTTCAATGCCAGAACATGGCGGAAACATTTTGGTATAGTGTTGAATAGCTGAAACTGTTTTATATCCAGTCGCCAATGTTAATGACGACTTGGTTCATATTTTACATATGCGTATACTGTATTTTTTTTTTATATTTTATTATTGCCTTCTTGCATGTGAAGCATTCATAAACTTAAATATTGATATTCACTGATATCTAATTGTGATTTAATTTTCTTGAAATTTGAATTTGATCACATTTCTTTTATGTTTTTGCATGTCATTTAATGTTTTGTTTATAAGACTTGTTCACTTTTCCTAATAGTATGATATGTTCCTGTGGTGGATCCCATTCTTATTGTTCATTTGTTCTTTTCCATGAGAAGGATATCTCATCCCTCATAATAACACTGAAGTCACCGTAACTTCCTCTGTTCTTTTTTCGCCTTCTGTAGTAGAATTTTGCTAAATCAATATTCTCTAGAAAGGGCCTTTGTGACAGAGTATTTCGCTCAAAGTCAACAGAGGCTGTTAGATGCCTTATTAGTAATTTAGTAACCTAACTGTCATTTTTCTAACTAAAAAAATAATTCCCACTTCTTGACATTTGCAGATTATGATTATTCGCAATTTATATTTTAGCTTATAGCTAATTTTAAATATACCTTATTTACTCTTCTTGTACGTGTAGAAGCATAGTCCCAATATAAAGGCTGCTCCTATTTTCCGTCTCCTACGAGCAAAGAATGTTCTTTAGATTGTTTACCAGTAACCTAACTTTTCATTATTATTCTCGTTTTATTTTATTTGCTTCCACCTGTTGCACCTAAAAATACTGTATCTCCCTTGCATCTCTGCTATAATTGCCTGCCAGGGACCACCACTAAAATAGTCCTTAAATGATATCAGAGCTAGTTACTGCTCTAGAAATGTATCCAAGAGATGAACTCACCAGGAGGGACAATGAGGCGTCCTCCTTTGGCGCCCAAACTTCCCAGAGGCAACATCTCGCCTGAGCAGTCTAAGTTTATTTCAAACCTTATTTATGTGGCATCTTCACAGGAATTCATCTGGCACAAACAAGGTGAGGTATAGTGTATGGTAAAGCTCATGGGTCAAGCAAATTGGTTTTTCGAGAATTTGTTACATTCGTAACTAGATAAATCCTAGGAATTTTTTTCTCAGATTCCATTCCCATACAAACGAACTTTTGTAGATTACCTAACTGGAATCTCACTTGCCAAAGTTTATTCCTTAACCTGGAAATTACAGCTGATATACATTGCTAAGAAGTTTCTTTTCACTGAATGTGATAATCGAAAATCTCATCCTCTGAAGATTGGTTATGAGCCCGTAAAAATCTATCCCTTCTAATAAATTCTAATTTCATTTCATCCCTTTCTATCATCGTAAATAAAGTGTTTTACATCAAAAACTCGTGAATAAAGCTATTTGGTATATAAATTGCAAATCATTAATTATTTAATTAAAGTGTTTTATGCTATAAACTGCAAATAATTAAAAGGTAATTTTACCCTGTTGGCTTTGCAAATGTTTCCTGTTAACCACAATTTAATGAATGCATGCTGTATTTATCTTGCTGATTCTTCATATGTTGGGGATAAAGTGTTTGGAGTTATAAGTTGCAAATACTTCAAAAGGTTGCTTTGCCCCCCCCCCCCTTTTCATTGCAAACAGTTCTTGAGAACCAAAAGTGAATGAATACTGTATTTATCTCGTAGATGCTTCCTCTATTGTTAATAAAGTGTTTTACCATATTAATTGCAAATCATTAATAAGCATTGCAACTTTTGTGGTTGCCCACAATTTAAGGAATACATACAATACTGTATTTGTCTTGCTTATTCTTCATTTATTGTGAATATTTCCTTTAATACCATCAAAGGATTAATGGTTTTGTATGCTCTTATGGTAGCATAAATCTTTCTGGTTAGCTGTGACTAAACAATATATTTTCATCCAGTAGAATAATATTGGAAACTCATTATATGTGTGCTCATACCTTCAGTTTCCCATTATTAACAGTGTGTCATTTCTGTTTCTGCAATTGCAGTGTCCTCTATTTTACTCTGCCTGTGTGACAGAGGTAGCAATTTCATAAAATTTAATTAAAAATTATAATTCAAGTCTTTTAATGTCATTGCATTTCCAAAATTAAAGGAAAATTGAATTTTGAGTTTCATTTAACCGACTAGTGGTATACGGGTGGGGTGTTCAAGTACAAATATCTGCCCTGTCTGTTTGTGAGCTCTCAACCGAGTTCAGTACTTTGAGTCTCCTTAGTAAAACAGAATCTTAACAACTCTCCATTCCCCCAAAATTTATATATATATATATATATATATATATATATATATATATATATATATATATATATATATATATATATATATATATATATATATATATATATATATATATATATACACCTTGTTACTTTTATACGCGATTTTTTTATTCACGAAATTGCAATAACGCCCCCCAAAAATAATAGTAAAAAAACTCGGATTTCGCGAATAACGCTTAAAAAAAATAATAAAAAAAATAAAATAAAAAAATATTGTGACACCAGGATGGACCAAAAAATTATAAAATAAAACAGCCTTTATCTGGCTGTAAAGAGAAACGGAGAGTGTAATGACCTGTAAGATGTGAAGGGATTATAAAAGATGTGTAATGAATATCCAGCTCTCTGCTTGGTTTTAATATGCCTCTGCATTACTCTCATAATATCTATTCCAAAAATTCTCCTTAGATCTTATTATTATTATTATTATTATTATTATTATTATTATTATTATTTATTATTTATTATTATTATTATTATATTATTATTATTTTTAACAATTTTACTTTGATGATGATTGTGGAGATTATTATTCTTATTGTTATTATTATTATTATTATTATTATTATTATTATTATTATTATTATTATTATTATTATTATTATTATTATTATTATTATTATTATTATTATTATTATTATTATTATTACGAATTTGTAATTAAACAATTATTTTTACAATAAATAATGTAGTTTTGGTTCAATGAACAAGAGTTCATTAAGGATCTCTCTCTCTCTCTCTCTCTCTCTCTCTCTCTCTCTCTCTCTCTCTCTCTCTCTCTCTCTCTCCCAACATTCTATTCTACCCAATAGGGTGGGTGTATATATAACGTATAATGATGATGATCTTTTTTTATCGTAATCCTCTTTGTACTGGTGGAAGAAGCCTCCGCGGGTGCTTATTTACTATATTTAAAAAATAATAATAATAATAATAATAATAATAATAATAATAATAATAATAGTATAGTAAATAAGCACCCGCGGAGGCTTCTTCCACCAGTACAAAGAGGATTACGATAAGAAAAGATCATCATTATGCATTATATATACACCTACCCTACCTCTGTCATACGTCTATCTAATCTACATTTGAAGGTGTCTAAGGTATTGGCATTTCTTATCCTACTAAAAATACTCTACGGTATTACCAAGCCAATTTTCACCAATTTCCCTTCTGAACCTAAATTTATCAAGATTAAATCCATTACCCATTACGAGTTCTGGTTTGATCATGAATTTTTAAAACTTTATTAATATCACCCTTAATCCATTTAAACCATTTATACACCTCAATCATATCCCCCCTAACTCAGTGCCTCTCTAGAGAATGTAGATTAAATTTTTTTTAATCTGTCAGACGAGACAGGCATTGCATAATTAATTTTTTTTTCGTTTTTTAGTCTTGCTTTGGTTATTTATAATTCTTATTATACCTTTGTATACATTTGCAGATAGAGGTTCGTTCTCCTGGATCCTCCTCCTCTTCTACCACATAAGTTACTTGCTCACTGCCACCATGCATGTCCCAGTGTACTGTATAACTGTTGCCCACTGCATAATAGAGTAAAGTATAGTAATGTATGTTAATTTCTAGCTGTAAAGTGAATATGAATATCTTTTGTATACTCTTAAAAATAGATACAGGGCTTTCTGCTTTGCTATGTAGTAATGAAATATGTTTTTTACTTATCTTATATCTTTGGCATGGTGTGTCTATGTAAGGTGTGGAATGTACCTATGCCCTTTATCATTGTTTCCTATGGAAAATAACTCATTTTTTCACGCGATTTTCCATTTACCCGACACTTCTGAGAACCTATCTAAGCGATATTCTGAGAACTAGGTGTATATATATATATATATATATATATATATATATATATATATATATATATATATATATATATACACCTTGTTCCTTTTGTGCGCGATTTTTTTTATCCGCGAAATTGCAATAATGCCCCCAAAAGATAATAGTAAAAAATTCGAATTTCGAATAACGCCCCCCCCCCCCAATTTTTATTTTTATTTATTTAATTATTTTTTTAGTAAATAAGGCCGCGGACACTTCTTCCATGAGTACAAAGAGGATTACGATAAGAAAAGATCATCATCATTACACATTATATATACACCCACCCTACCTCTGTCATATGTCTATCTAATCTACATTTGAAGGTGTCTAAGATACTGGCATTTTTTATCCTAATAGAAATGCTCTACGGTATTACCAAGCCAGTTTTCACCTATTTCCCTTTTGAACCTAAATTTATCAAGCTTAAATCCATTACCCATTATGAGTTCTGGTTTGATCATGAATTTTAAAAACTTTATTAATATCACCCTTGTTAAACCCTTTAAACCATTTATACACCTCAATCATATCCCCCCCTAACTCTGCGCCTCTCTAGAAAATGTAGATTAAGTTTTTTTAATCTGTCATATGATAGATTTAGGCATTGCATAATTATTATTTTTTCTTTTTTTAGTCTTGCTTTGGTTATTTATAATTTTTATTTTATCTTTGTTTACATTTGCAGATAGAGGTTCGTTCTCCTGCATCCTCCTCCTCTTCTACCGCATAAGTCACTTGCTCACGGCCACCATGCATGTCCCAGTGTACTGTATGACTGTTGCCCACTACATAATAGAGACCAGTACAGTAATGTATGTTAATTTCTAGCTGTAAAGTGAATATGAATATCTTTTGTATACTCTTAAAAATAGATACAGGGCTTTCTGCTTTGCTATGTAGTAATAAAATATGGTTTTTACTTATCTTATATCTTTGGCATGGTGTGTCTATGTAAGGTTTGGAACGTATCTATGCCCTTTATCATTGTTTCCTATGGAACTAGGTGTATATATATATATATATATATATATATATATATATATATATATATATATATATATATATATATATATATATATATATATATATATATATACATATATCCATATAAGCACATTATATATGTGAAAACATGAATAAATTTTTATCCCGACTGGGACTCGAACCTAGGACTTATAATTACTAAGTCAAGGTGCTACCAACTACACACACCACAGAAGGTTAAAAGGAATCCAACCTTATAGCTTATATCTACTATACTTAGGAATGAACGCATTCTATCTGAATGCCACTATGTTCATATTACAGATTCCCCAACCTCACTCGTTGCTTCATTTTAGCATTTAATTCAATTCCCAATCTCATTCGGGCCATGAAATTATCAAATAAGCACATTACATATGTGAAAACATGAATCATTTTTTTACCCCGACCGGGACTCGAACCTAGGACTTATAATTACTAAGTCAAGGCGCTACCACCCAAACACCACAGAAGGTTAAAATGAATCCAACCTTATAGCTTATATCTGCTATACTTAGGAATGAATGCATTCTATCTGAATGCCACTATGTTCATATTACAGATTCCCCAACCTCACTCGTGGCTTCATTTTTCCATTTCATTCAATTCCCAATCTCATTCGGGTCATACAATAACCAATACAGCTGGAGGGTCTTGTGAACTTAAATAAGACTGTCCTTGACAGTTCGATGTTAAGTCTTCCTTCAGTTACAGTTCTCTTTCTATGCCTACATGAACACCGAATATTCCTGGATATTCGCTACATGCCTTATTATCCCTTCACATCTGACAAGTCACAATACTCCCCATCTCTATTTCTCTTTATAAATTCTTCGTGCCCAGTCTCGATGAGGGTAGATTTTTTTTTTTTTTGGCCTGTCCTGGTGTCACAATCATAAAAAAAAAAAAATAAGCACATTACATATGTGAAAACATGAATCATTTTTTACCCCGACTGGGACTCGAACCTAGGACTTATAATTACTAAGTCAAGGCACTACCAACTACACACCACAGAAGGTCAAAAGGAATCCAACCTTATAGCTTATATCTGCTATACTTAGGAAAGAACACATTCTATCTGAATGCCACTATGTTCATATTACAGATTCCCAAACCTCACTCGTGGCTTTATTTTCGCATTTAATTCAATTCCCAATCTCATTCGGGTCATACAATAACCAAATAGGCACATTACATATGTGAAAACATGAATCATATTTTACCCCGACCGGGACTCAAACCTAGGACTTATAATTACTAAGTCAAGGTGCTACCAACTACACACCACAGAAAGCAAAAAGGAATCCAACTTTATATCTTATATCTGCTATACTTAGGAATGAACGCATTCTATCTGAATGCCACTATGTCATATTACAGATTCCCCAACCTCACTCGTGGATTCATTTTCGTATTTAATTCAATTACCAATCTCATTCGGGTCATACAATAACCAAATAAGCACATTACATATGTGAAAACATGAATAATTTTTTACCCCAACCGGGACTCGGACCTAGGACTTATATTTACTAAGTCAAGGCGCTACCAACTACACACCACGGAAGGTTAAAAGGAATCCAACCTTATAGCTTATATCTGCTATACTTAGGAATTGAATTAAATGCGAAAATGAAGCCACGAGTGATGTTGGGGAATCTGTAATATGAACATAGTGGCATTCAGATAGAATGCGTTCATTCCTAAGTATAGCAGATAT
>JAXCGZ010017431.1:0-50000 GCA_037179515.1 Halocaridina rubra | reverse complement strand
GTCAGCAAAAAAAATATAAAAAAATAAAAAAAATACTTGCAGTGTAAAAGGGGCAAAACCACATTTTGATGTCCTTGCAACTTATAACTCAAAACACTTTATTCCAAATAAATGAAAAATCAGCAAGATAAATACAGTATGCATTCATTAAACTGTGGTTAATAAGAAACTTTTGCAATGCCAACGGGGCAAAATTACTCATTAGTTATTTGCAGCTTATAAAGTAAAACACTTTATTTAAGTTATTAATTATTTGCAATTTCTAGCAAAAAAAAAAATAAAAGCACTTTATATACGAGTATTAACGTAAAACACTTTATTTACGATGATAGGAAGGGGTGAAATGAAGTTAGAATTCGTTAGGAAATAGGGATAGATTTTTACGAGGTAATGAGCAATCTTCTGAGGATAAAATTTATTTTGGCACCCTCAATTAATAAAACTTCTTATCACTGTATATCGGTGGTAATTTCCAGGTCAAGAAATTAAATTTGGCAAATGAGATTCCAGTTTAGTAATCTTCAAAAGTTCGTTTTGTATAGGAATGGAATCTGAGAAAATTTCTTAGGATTTAACGAGTAACAAATTTACCAGGATTTCCAATTCCCAATTTGCTTGACCAACGAGCATTACCATACACTATCTCTCACCTTGTTTGTGCCAGAAGAATTCCTGTAAAGATATCACGTAAAAAACTTTTCAAGTAAGTTGGACTGCTAAGGCGAGATCTTGCCTCTTGGATGTTTGGCCGCCAATTGAGAGTGATCAAGCATCCCTCTTGGTGATGTCATCATTCAGTCCCCCCCCCCTGTAGGATGTATATTCAGAGCACTAACTTATCATATATTATTCGAGGGCTACTGTAGTGGTGGTCCCTGGCAGGCAATTATGGCAGAGATGTAGGTGCAACAAGTGGAAGCAAATAAAAAAAAAAACGAGAAATATAAAGGGCAAAAATAAGTTACTGGTGAACAATCTCCAGAATGTTTTCTGCATTGCAGGAGACGGAATTTTAACTATTCTAATAATAAAGCTACTGAAATTTATCTAGACAGGCTAATGACATATCAGCAGAGTCTAATTTATAACAAACTTGTCAGCAAAAATAATTTTTATAATATAACAAAATTATCAGCAAAGCAATTTTAAAATAAAAAAAAATGTGTAAGCAACGTATCTATGGCCTCATTCATGGAAAAAAGGAAAAACAGAAAACAGAAAAATAGGTAGTAGATTTTTCATATTGGGATCATGCTTTCTACACTTACATGAATATTAAAAAAGATATATTTATAATTGGCCATAAGCTGAAATATAAACTGCAAATAATCATGATCTGCAAAATGCAAGGAGTAAGAATTATTTTAGCAAGAAAAGAAAAGACAGTTATTAGTTGCTAAATTAACTAATATGGCATCTACTACAGCCTCTGGTGACTT
Source organism: Halocaridina rubra (assembly GCA_037179515.1). Lineage (NCBI taxonomy): Eukaryota > Metazoa > Arthropoda > Malacostraca > Decapoda > Atyidae > Halocaridina > Halocaridina rubra. The sequence goes on along the minus strand of JAXCGZ010017431.1, from coordinate 48,561 downwards.
TGAGCACAACACTCAGCCATAGATAGGTATCACGTTCACTTGTATCCAGCACCTTGGAACCTCCCCTGATTCCAGCGATTTTTTAAATATGATAATTAGTGCAACTGATATTAAATTTAAGCATTTTTTGAGTACATAAGGGGATATATCATCAGGATCTATAACCTTTTGAACATTTAACTCCATCAGTGCTTTGTATAGCTCTGTGGCTGAAAGAATGGTGTTCTCAAATACTGGCCCATGAGCTTCTATCTCTGCAATCTGAGGGAGTGGGGGTATTTTCTACTGTAAATACTCACTGCAACTCCTTGTTCAGCTCTTTGCAGATCTCTTCATCCGTCTCAGTGATGTTTCCATCCGCTCCCTTAAGCTTTAAAGCCTGTTCTTTTACCTTCAATTTTCCTCTGATAAAACTGAGGAAAAGTTTGGAATTTTATTTAGCCTTCCTAGTGATATCCCTTTCATAGTCACTCTGCCTCTCTTCTTTTACATAGTTAATAATTTCTTGCTCTTCTATAGGTTTGCCAGGCATTTATGTTTTTTCTCCTATACCTTTTCCAGAATTTGTCTCTCCACTCCTTAGCTCTTTTACACTTATTATCGAACCATTTCTTTCTGGCATGAATTACGCCTACTCTGGTGACAGGTATGCAGTAATTTACTATCTTCCCATATACCTCACAAAAGATTTAATACATTTCTTGTACAGATTTGTTGTTAAATAAGGTTCTCCAATCAATAACTGCCAAATGCTCAGTCATTTTGATGCAATCTTTCGAATAGTTCCTCCTCATGTCCTCATTGCCTCTACTCTCAGGCAGAACAGCTTTAATGATATATTCCAACAAAACACAGTGGTCACTCTTTCCAACTGGTGGTTCATACTCAATTTTTTTCAATATCCAACACATTATCTGTGAATACTAAACCCAAGTAGCGATGGTTCATCCCCACCCCTGGCCATCGTTGGTTCCAGTACATGTTGGTGTAGAAAATTCCCTTGTACGCAATCTAGGAATCTTGCCCCGAATGAGTCCTCACCACTGCGTGGGTCAAGATTAATCCAATCTATCCATCTCTGATTAAAATCTCCTATAATCAAAATCCTACATTTTCTTTCCCGTGCAATGCTAACAACTGAGTTTATGACTTCAATAGTACCTATATGACTCTCCTCATAAACTTCTAGCCTATGTTGGTTCCTTGGAGGGTTATATACAACAGTTATTATAATGCTCTCTGACCCAGTATTTATGCGAGCAACAAGAAATTCCTTGAACTCACTTTCTATAGCAAAGAGTATTTATTCACCCTAAATCCTTTCACTTATGAGTAGTACTATCCCTCCACAAGTCCTCCCAGATCTTTCAACCCTTAATATTCTGAAGCCTTTAGGAAAATCTGTGACACTATTTATATCCTCACTCAACTTAGTCTCTGTAACTGCAACTATATCTGCCTTACTGTTGTGAATCCTATCTTTTAATTCTACTGTCTTACCAGCTAATCCATCAGCATTTGTGTATAACAATATTAATGAGGCCCCATCCTCTGATCTTCTGTCATTATCTTCTTTATCTCCACTTTGTTTGGAAGAACTCCGAAATGAAAATTTTTCTTCTCCTCTTCATTTCTTTCCTCATTAAACCTTCTAGCCTCTTGCAGCCAGTTTTTTTTTATCCTCTCCATCTCTTCCTGTGTTCTATATAATCTAATAAACACTTTATGAATTCTTGAAGGTCTTTTAGGCTTTTTCCTCATCAATATTTCTCGACATGTGTCCCCTTTCTTAAAAGTTACTTTTGTTGGTCTTTTTTTTCTCTCAGAATATTTGCCTAGTTGGTGAATATTTACAATATTCTCAGGACCACATACTGCTCCAAGCTTTCTTATTAGGTTCAAAATCCTAGCTGTTCTTTCTTCAAATATCCCCTGCCATGTTGGCTCCTGGGATTCGCTTATGCCTGAGATTATCACTGTCTTCTCTTTATCAAGTGCCTGTTTAATCAGTGGACTTGCCCTTTCCATCACAATGTCTTTAATTTTTTTGATTACTGTTATTTTATAGTCAACTGTTTGCATGTTTTCCAGTGCCACCACCTTTACAGCATCTTTTACTGCAACCTCGTCTCTCTCAGAAAAGAGCAGTGAACTAACATTTAATTCATTCAGGTTGTCATGCAGCAGTTTGCTGTTATCTTCTTGTTTAGAAATTCTGGTTTCTAGTTCACTCTTTTCCCCTTCCAGCTTCTTTATTAATTTTTCTAGTTCTTTTCTCTCTTGTCCTAGTGCTTTATTTGCTTCCTCCAGAAATCTTATTTCTTCTCTGAGTGTTTTATTCTCGTTCATTTCTCTATCCATATTCCGAATTTTATCATCATGCTTTATAACCATTGTCTATAATGCCTTGACATTTTACTTTAATTTTCTAACAGTCACTTCTCTTCCCCCTTCATCCCCCGGGGATCGACTGTTGATGGAGGGGGGGGGGGCTAGGGACAAAGATGGTCTCATTTTGATGTTTTACCTTTCACAGAATATAGAATGAAGGAAAAAAAGGAGAGAGAGAGAGAGAGAGGAGAGAGAGAGAGAGAGAGAGAGAGAGAGAGAGAGAGAGAGAGAGAGAGAGAGAGAGAGAGAGAGAGAGAGAAGAAAATTTTCTATATAAGCTTCACACAGAATTTCTATATTTTCATATGAGTACTATTTAGTTACTCAGTTCATCTCCTTTCTGAAAACACACATCCTAGCTTAAAATTTGACTTTGTTAATTTAAAAAGAAAAAAAATGTGCTTACAGGAGAGAGTTCCATGCTCGTAACTCCCTGTATCCTGGTCAGTTCCATTTTTGTACTTAGTGATACTTATCATACCTGTCCTTAAAACTATGGATTGAGTTAACATTGATTACCTCCTCGCTAAGCCAATTCCAATCATCAGCTACTCTTACACTAAAAAATTACTTCATTACATCCTGCAAAAAAGTTTTCTTTCGAAGCTTCAGACTATGTCTTCTAGTTCTTTGGCCAGCCATATAAAAATTTCTATCCCTATCCACTCTGTCATAACCATGAAGGAATTTAAAAACCATCACCATATCCCCCTCATTCTTCTAACTTCGAGTGATGGTAAGTCTAATTCCCTCAGCCACTCCTTTTAACTGAGCTTGTGTATTTTTGGCACCAGATTCGTGGTATGCCCTTGAACTTTCTCCAGCTTAATTATGTGCTTTTTCAAGTGTGGATTCCATAAGAGGGCTGCATATTCCAGCTTTGGCCTCACATAGGTTACACAAATATTTCTGAACATTCCCTCGTCCATGTGCCACAAGGCTACCCTTACATTTGCTAAGAAAGCATATGTTGCCCTTACTATGCCATTTATATACATTTCCGGTGACAAATCTGCCAGTATGTTTACGCCTAGATCTCTCTCATTCTCTGTCTCTTGAAGTTCTGCTCCTGTTATTGAGAATTCAAGCTTGGGCATTCTCGCACCATTGTTCTCATCTCTTACTTTCTTCACAATTTTTGCATTATGTGCAAGCATATTCAAGAATAAATTTACAAACTTTGGTAGGTCATTTATGTATACAAGGCTCAAAAGTGGCCATAATACTGAACTCTGTATAACCCCACTACTAATCCATCTTCATTCAGACTCTGAGTGTCTTACTCAAACCCTCTGTTTCCTTCCTACTAAGTAAGGTTTTATCCATTCCAAGTAATTTCCATCTATTCTCGCCATTACTTGCAGCTTCTTAATATTTCTCTCTTGTGGGACCGTATCAAATGCCTTCTAGAAATCTAGCATTATGCAAGCTACCTAACTCTCTCTTTCCTGCATGATCTGGCTTACCTTATCATAGTACTCGAATAAGCTTGTTACTGTTGATCTGCCTTTCTTGAAGTTATACTACCTCACTGACATAACGTTGAAGGATTTCAAGTGAAGAGGAATGTGTTTTCTTAGCAGTTTCTCTGTAACTTTACAAAATATGTAATTACCAAATTAGAATTGCCTAATTGTACTTACGGGAAAGAGCCCTATGCTCATAAAACCCCGTCTTCTGTTCGGTTTCATTTTTGCATTCGGTGATACTTACCATACTTGTCCTTAAAACCATAGACTGAGTTAGTAATAACTATCCCCTCGATTGGCGAATTCCAATCATCAACTACTCTTACACTAATAAAGTACTTCCTTACATCATGCAAAGACGATTTCTTACGAAGCTTCAAACTATGACCTCTAGTTCTAGTGTCAACCACATCAAAATATCGATCCCTATCCACTCTACCATAACAATGAAGGAATTTAAAGACCGTCACTATATCCCCCCTCAATCTTCTAGCTTCGAGTGATGGTAAGTCTAATTCCCATAGTCACTCTTCATGACTAAGATTGCATATTTCTGGCATCAGTTTCGTGCATGTCTTTGAACTTTTTAGTGATGTGATTTTTCAAGTGTGGATTCCAAAGGAAGGCTGCATATTCAAGATTTGACCTCACATGGGTTACATAAATATTTCTGAACATTCCTTGTCCATGTGTCTGAAGGCTACCCTTACATTTGCTAAGGAAGCATATGCTGCCCTTGCTATGCCGTTCATGTGCACTTCTGAATACAAATCTGCCAGTATATTTACTCCTAGATCTCTCTCATTCCCTGTCTCTTAAAATTCTGCTCCTGCTATAGCGTATTCAAGCTTGGGCTTTCTAGCAATTGTATCCAATCTCATTTCCTTACATTTTGAAGAAAAGATTTTTTATAGCCACATTTGTGACCACTCTTGTAAACTATTTAGGTCTTCCTGAAGTTCTCTGCCATTGTTCTAGTCTCTTACCTTTTTCTCAATCTATGCATCACCTCCATTCCAAGACATATCCACCTATTCTCGCCATTATTTGTAGCTTTTTAATAAGTGTCCTTTGTGGGACCGTATTAAATGCATTCTGGACGTCTAGGAATTGCAATCTGACCCTGCCCTCTCTTTCCTGTAAGATACGGCTTACTTCATCATAAAATTCTAATTAGTTACTTACTATTCATCTATCTTCTCTGAATCGTTGTTTCTTTAGTCATGTTTCTTTATCCTTCCTGGTGATATCCTTTTCATAATCTCTCTCCGCCTCTCTCTTTTTTTTTAGGTTATAATTTCTTGCTCTTTTATAAGTCTGTCTGGCATTTATGTTCTTTTTTTTCTCCTCCCATACCTTTTCCAGCAATTGTCTCTCCACTCCCTAGCTCACCTACCTTAGTACCTAAGAGCTTTCCCCATAAACTTTACTCCTCTCATACTCTGTTCTTTATCATCATTACAGCTTATAGTATTTGTCTTGTTGGGTAAACGATGAGTTTGGAGATATTAATTAGAGGATATGTATATTTTGGGATGTTAAAAAAATTAGTGTATAAACAATATCTGGTATACAGCCTGGTGTCCTGCACAGATCAGAAGAAGAAGAGAATGCTTGACCTGATGTGATGTCACCTAAATTTCAATCTGCACATTCCAGAGAAAGAAGTATTGATTGTTTCGGCTCCCCAGTGTCGGTAGTTGTTTAGTGTTAGTATTTGAGATATAATTGGGTATTAATGACAAACTACTTACCCTGCCAGTAATTCCGATAGGTAATAGTGTTGACAGTAGTTAATGATGGTGAAGGTCTCTCCTACTTCAAATATAAACTGTAGCAGAAGAATCTCGAATAATTTTATATTTTGGTAACAAATTCCGTGTAGGCATATTCGTTGATAATAGCATTACTTTTTATTCCATAATTCATGATATCCTTGAGGCATGTAACCGTATGACCGTGATGTTGAAAAAGGCTTAAATCGTTCCCTGGGTAGAACTTGGGGGGGGGGGAAATATATATATATATATATATATATATATATATATATATATATATATATATATATATATATATATATATATATATATATATATATATATATATATATGGAATGCCTACAGTTTAGCGGGCCATACCAATGTTCAAACCCAACCAATAGATGGCGATAGGCTCTGACTAGAGAACTGGCGGATGAACACAACAAAAATGGTAAAAAATAGGCATACGAAATAATTTTTTACCATCCTAACTAGAAATACTTACCTAACCTCGTAGCCCCTGGGACTCCCCATCTTACTATCCTAACTAAAAATTACCTAACCCTCAGCCGAACTATTTACCTGAGTGGAGGGATGAGGGCGTTTCGCGGCATGGCCCGCTAAGCTGTAAGCTACCCATATATATATATATATATATATATATATATATATATATATATATATATATATATATATATATATATATATATATATATATATATATTTCTCACTAAAATATTCAGGATAATTGAATCTTTAACTAATGAACTGTCAGGCTGAGCCAGACTGGAAATTTTGATTTTGACATTTGTTACTGCTCAGTGGTCTTCTGCTTGGCACTCGGGCAGTGTCAAGGTTGGGTCTCCCTGAACTAGAAAAATCCAGGACCATTAACCAAGGGTTGAACTTTGTAAACAAGAAGACAAACCTATAATGCGAAAATGATTGTTTCAGTTCAAATAACCTGCTCTATATTTGAGGTTTCTTCTGGATTGGGCGATTTTTCTTTACTTTAATTATAACTCACATCATAATTTGTAGAGGTTAGAATTTATTTACCTTGAAGCTAGTAGAAACAAATTGCCGAGATATTTCTGTCTTACAAAGGCAATTAGAGGCAATAACTTCATAGACTTTGCTTGACAGATTGTAAAAGAGAATATATTGCAAATGGGAAATTATATATAAGGTGGTAATAAAAAATTCATTAAGTGTGGCGATTTCCGACAGTTTTGTAAAGTTCTATTGGAACATTTTTACAGTTGGATGCGTCTCAATTTTGAGGTAGAAATTGTACATTTTCCTATCTTTTTTTTATGTATTTTGAATATATGACCTTGAAAACTATCGTAAAATGTATGCACACCTAAACTACCCTAAGTGACCTAACCTAACTTTTCCTAAAAGTGAATGAATGTTACTTTAAGACTCGTAAATTACTATTTTGTAGCATAAATTAGCATGCATTTTTCAGCAGTTTTCAAGCTCACATTCATTCAGAACATCAAAAATCCATTGGAAAAATATAGTTTTCACCTCCAATATGAGACGGGTCAAATTGTAAATATTAACCGTTCCATTTCTGTAGGATATGTAAGCTTAGCCACTGACCTTGACTGGGGTGCTGTCCTTGGATCCTCCTGGGGTCTAATCAGCTCCCAAACCCATGACTAGTATCAGATCTTTTTCAGAAAGTAGTCACAAAATAAGAAAATTCTAGTTTGCGTTGGGTTGGCACAATTCTTTCATACTGCTCTTCCTTCCAAAAAACAAGAGGTGGGACCATGGGAAATGATATAAGTTGGTACAATTTGATGCTGGGAACCATTGGACCACACCCATACCTCCTTTAGTTTTTTACCCTGCTAATAATCGCTTTGCTCTTCATTTAATTTTCTCTTTACCACTGTACACTTTGACATATTTAGCCATTTATTATAAATTTATTATCCTATGAAGTGGAGGATAATAAATTCTGCATATTTCTTGCTTGTGTATGTAAGAAGATAATGAAAGGGATTAGCAGTGATGGGCTGGCAGTCCGTTTCTCTCTTATCTTATTTGTTCCTTGACACAACACCACCTATAGAAGCAAGATGGAATGTGGTGTCAAGTTGAAATATATAACAATTTCTTATTAAGGACAATTAACTTGCTGTTAAACCATTAAAATTATAGTGTCAAAATATGTTTTAGCTCTTTGGTTTCTATATATCCTATGCAGTTATTTACAATTACAGTGTTACCCCGGTTATTCGCGTTTCTTGGTTCACGTTCTCACTCTATCGCGTTTTTTTTTTGGATAAATTATTATTTTGTTTTATTGGTATACGCAAAAATATTAAAATATTGAAAGAAAAATAAATTTCAGTATTTTCATTTTTTTATTGAAATTTTTTTTTCATTATTTAATTGACAAAAAAAATTTATTTCCCAGCCTACGAATAATAAAACAGGAAAAAAACAGTAAAAAACATAAATTTAGATGTACGTACGTACAGCATAACTCACAGTACAGGGTATTGCATCATGCGAAATAGTGTCCGATAGCGTACAATGTATTGGGGTCACAGCTACGTGAGCTAGCATATACATTTATATTTCCAGTAGTTTCATGATTTTATTGATAAAAAAAATTTATTTCTTAGCCTAAGAATAATAAAACAGTAAAAAATAGTAAACAGTATTGCACCATGAAAATACGATACCGGTATCAGTGTTTCGGAAAACGCAAAGGCTCTCACCTACGTGACCTAGTGAATATTAAAATTTTCATTATTTTATTGATAAAACAAGTATTTCCTAGCCTAAGAATAATAAAACAGTAAAAAAATTAAAAAAAACATAATGTACTAACAGTATTTCACCATGTAAAATACGATACCGCTATCAACGTTTCGGAAAACGAAAAGGCTCTCACCTACGTGACCTTGTGAATATTAAAATGTTCATTATTTTATTGATAAAACAAGTATTTCCTAGCCTAAGAATAATAAAACCGTAAAAAATAATAAAAAACTTAAAGTACTAACAGTATTTCACCATGTAAAATACGATACCGCTATCAACGTTTCGGAAACGAAAAGGCTCTCACCTACGTGAGATAGTTCATGGAATGCTATTGGCTGAAAGGTCGGGAGACAACGAATCACAGAATTGTTTTTCAATATTTTCTGTATCATGGGGTCTGATTGGCTTTTTCATTGCAGTTTGCTTTTCCCTCCAATTTCCAATGTGCCGCCTCACTCGCTCAGTCTAACTCTCGTGTGCGCCGTTCTCGTTGTGCTTACTAATACGTTTTGCTTGTGATTGTGTTTTTACCTCATTCACCGTAATTTTATCTATCACTTTCATAAAAATTTACGTTGCGTGCCGTTATTTATAATGTAAAGGGTGTTTTTTAACAGTGCAGGGAGGGTTTATACAGTTCGTAAACAAAAAAATAATTGTAAGTGAGTATGTGTGTAACGTCATCATCACCTCATTCATCATAATTTTATCTATCACTTTCATAAAAATTTACGTTGCTTGCTGTTATTTACAATGTAAAGGGTGTTTTTTTAACAGTGCAGGGAGGGTTTATACAGTACGTAAACGAAAAAATAAGTGTAAATGAGTATATATGTCACGTCATCATCACATTCACGGTAAGTTTTCCTATCACTTTCATAAAAATTTACGTTGCTTGCTGTTATCTATAATGTTAAGGGTGTTTTTGTAACAGTGCAGGGAGGGTTTATACAGTACGTAAATGAAAAAATAATTGTAAATGAGTGTGTATGTCACGGTATCATCACATTCACGGTAAGTTTTCCTATCACTTTCATATAAATTTACGCTTGCATGCTGTTATCTATGAAGTAAAGGGTGGTATGTTAACAGTACAGGGACAGTTTATACAGTGTAAACAAAAAAATATATTAAATTATCTATGCACATATAGGCTGATCCTACTTCGCGGATTTCCTGGTTTGCGCCGGGTCCCGGAACCGAACTACCGCGATAAGTGAGGCAACACTGTAAACATATTGTCATGTAGTGTCCTAGTGTCTCACACCATGCGTGTCTTGCTGAAATGTAAGTAATATAGTGCCATTCCACAAATGATAGCATCTTTTTAGCTATGTAGGTACACAATTAGATGTGTAAGGGATCAATGACAGATCAGTTTTCATGAACTTGAGGTTTGATACAGAGCAGTTATGGCTCGTAAAAGTAAATTTTATTAGAATAGCATTCTTGTACATGCACATTTTACTTACATGTTCTCATGATATAGTTTGTTCCTTCGTGTGTCCAACCAATTTCTGCCATTACTATATACTCTAAAACATACCACTGCTCTCCAGTGAGAGACTCACTTGTACTTACTTCACATTTCACAGTTTGCTCCAGTCTACTCAATAGTATCTCTATCTCCAAATCTGTCTTTTGCATTCAGTGTTCATTAAAAAAAAAAAAAAAAAAAAAAAAAACTTGTCTATTAATTTTTTCCATTAATAAGACTAATTCATCCCCTTTCCTTTCCAGTCCTTCTCAGTTTTTCAGTTCTTTGTGATAATCTTAGCACCCTCTTTATTAGTACCGTACTTGTATATCAAGTAAGGATATTAATTTACTGGGTGAAGGACGTCCATGCCAGTATTCCCTGCCTGTTGTACAAGGCAAGTAAAATGATTGGGGAGTGAAGGGCTTACAGTTTCTCTGCTGATTTTTTTTATCCTTATCATAGAACAGCTGAATGAAAGGGGGCAGGAGGAGGATGGCATGTTTTATATTGGCTAGAAATATTACCTTTGTGTCATACAATGCAATATGTTATATTAGGACAAAGTTAAAATATCACTAGAAAGCATTGAAGCATAGGTTATATCCTTAAATTTTTATAATATACTACTGTACATTTAAAGTGTAAATATCCTCCTTTTTGCTGAATAATGAATCTACATGCAATATCACATTTCAGTAGCTACATTACAGCAGACACCATGAACGAGAGAGACAACTACATTGCTGCCCTTGAGAAAAAATTTGCAGAAATTTCTGGGATTGAAATTGATCAGATACGGATCAATCAGGTAAGGGGTGAGGCCTCTTTTTAAGTTTTCTCTACCTGAGTAAGAGTATAATAATCTCAATGCGTATTTGCAGTATTGCATATCTGAATGAAGGAAAAAATACATTGAAAAATATTATATAAATCATATACTTTGTAGAAAAAATAAAATATTGGCCAAAAGGTGGAGTTATGATATGTGGCATGTTAAGTTGACATTAAGCATTCACTGTGGTTGATTTTAAAAGTTGCATCAAAATGGCATTGCATCTATTACTTCAGTGAGTATGGTAAAATGTTTGAATTGTACAGTTCTCTATGAATATTTATTTTTTTTAACAAAAACAACAGGTAGATTGAGCATTCTATCTGCATAAAAATATCTTAAACATGGAATAAGAAAAGAAAGGGATAAAAACTGAAAGTTAGATGAAAGTTTATGGAATGCAAAGTTACAGTGAAGCTACGCTTGAACTTATTCTTATATAAAAGAGAATGCAGGCATTTAATCCTTCCATATTGTGAATACTTGCAGCTGGTAAATGCAGCTGATGAAGCTCAAGCCATCAGTGAGATGGCTGACTATGTCTCCAACATTACCATCGAACAGGCAGGCTTTGCTCAGGCTGGTGAAATCAGCCCACAGATTGCATTTATATACTCTTTCATTAATGATGAACTCAGTGAGTGAATATATTGCGCTTTTTCTAAATATCTGCAAGCTTGGATAAATTTATGTTTGCTGTGCGCTCTTATTTAAATTTTGAAGATTTAATTAAATTTTCCTAAAGCCCCTCTTTTTGGTGAAAGAGTAATGTATATATACATACATACATATATACATATGTACACACACACACACACACACATAGTTTGAAGCTTCGTAAGAAAACTTCTTTGCAGGATGTAAGGAAATACTTTTTCATTGTAAGAGTAGTTGATAATTGGAATTGGCTAAGCGAGGAGGTAGTTAATGCTATCTCAATCCATAGTTTTAAGGACAGGTATGATAAGTATCACTAAGTCTAAAATGGAACCGATGAGGAGACGGGAAGATACGAGCTTTGGGCTCTTTCCCGTAAACACAATTAGGTAATCACAATTAGGTAATCACACACACACAGAGGAAAACTGAAGGTAAAAGAACAGGTTTTAAGGCTAAAGAGAGCGGATGGAAGCATCACTGAGACGGATGAAGAGATCTGCAAAGAATTGAACAACGAGTTTCAGTCAGTATTTACAGTAGAAAATACCCCACCCCCTCAGATTGCAGTGATAGAAGCTCATGGGCCGGTATTAGAGAACATCAACCTTACAGCCACAGAGGTATGCAAAGCGCAGATGGATTTAGATGTTCATAAAGCTACAGGTCCTGATGACATCCCCTCATGTGCTTAAAAAATGCGCAAACACAATATCAGTGGCACTAAGTATCATATTTAAGGAGTCACTGGAGTCGGGGGAGATTCCAAGATGCTGGAAACAAGCAAATGTGATGCCTATCTTCAAAAAGGGAAGGAGGGATATGGCTCTGAACTATAGACCAGTTTCCTTGACCAGCATAGTTTGCAAGGTTATGGAGAAACTACTAAGGAAACATATCTCTCTTCACTTGGAATCCTTCAACTTTTTGTCAGTGAGGCAACATGGCTTCAGAGAAGGTAGATCAACAGTAACAAACTTATTAGAATTTTATGATGAGGTAAGCCAAATCTTACAGGAAAGAGAGGGCTGGGCAGATTGCATATTCCTAGACTTCCAGAAAGCGTTTGACACTGTTCCACATGGGAGACTTATTAGGAAGCTGCAATCAATGGCTAGAATAGGTGGAAATGTTTTGGAATGGATAAAAACTTACTTAGAAGGAAGGGAACAGAGGGTTAGAGTAAGACACTCAGTGTCTGAATGGAGAAGAGTTAGTAGTGGAGTTCCACAGGGTTCAGTTTTAGGGCCACTTTTGTTCCTTGTATATGTAAATGACCTACCAGAGTCTGTAAATTCATTCATGAATATGTTTGCAGATGATGCAAAGTTTGTGAAGAAAGTAAAAAACGAGAACAATGGTAGAGAACTTCAGGAGGATCTAAATAATCTGCATGAGTGGTCAGAAAAGTGGCTAATGAAATTCAATACTTCAAAATGTAAGGTAATGAGAATGGGTACAAGTGCAAGAAGGCCCAAGCTTGACTACTCGGTGGCTGGAGTACAACTTCAAGAGACAGAAAATGAGAGAGATCTAGGAGTAAACATACTGGCAGATTTGTCTCCAGAAATACATATAAATGGCATAGTAAGGGCAGCACATGCATTCTTATCAAATGTAAGGGTAGCCTTCAGGCACATGGACAAGGAAATGTTCAGAAATATTTATGTAACCTATGTGAGGCCAAAACTCGAATATGCAGCCCCCTTTTGGAATCCGCACTTGAAAAAGCACATAGCTAAGCTTGAAAAAGTTCAAAGACATGCCACGAAACTGGTGCCAGAAATATGCAATCTCAGTTATGATGAGAGGCTGAGGGAATTAGACTTACCATCACTCGAAGCTAGAAGAGTGAGGGGGGATATGGTGACAGTCTTTAAATTCCTTCATGGTTATGATAGAGTGGATAGGGATCAATATTTTGATATGGCTGGCTCTAGAACTAGAGGTCATAATTTGAAGCTTCGTAAGAAAACTTCTTTGCAGGATGTAAGGAAATACTTTTTCAGTGTAAGAGTTGTTGATAATTGGAATTGGCTAAGCGAGGAGGTAGTTAATGCTATCTCAATCCATAGTTTTAAGGACAGGTATGATAAGTATCACTAAGTATAAAATGGAACCGATGAGGAGATGGGAAGATACGAGCTTTGGGCTCTTTCCCGTAAACACAATTAGGTAATCACATGATCCGAAAGGAGATTACATCAAAATGAATGAGCTTTTTGCAGTTATTGACTGGAGAACCTTATTTTACAACAAATCTGTACAAGAAATGTATGACATCTTTTGTGAGAAATATGGGAAGATAGTAGATTGCTGCATACGTCACCAAAGTAGGTGTAATTCATGCCAGAGATAAATGGTTCGATAATGGGTGTTAAAGAGCTAAGGGGTGGAGAGACAAATGCTGGAAAAGGTATAGGAGGAGAAAAAACATAAATGCCTGGCAAACCTACAAAAGAGCAAGAAATGACTACCTAAGTAGAAGGAGGGAGGCAGAGAGAGACTATGAGAGGGACATCACCAGGAAGGCTAAAGAAAATCCCAAGCTTTTCCACAGCTTTATCAGAGGAAAACTGAAGGTAAAAGAACAGGTTTTAAGGCTAAAGAGAGCGGATGGAAGCATCACTGAGACGGATGAAGAGATCTGCAAAGAATTGAACAAGGAGTTTCAGTCAGTATTTACAGTAGAAAATACCCCACCCCCTCAGATTGCAGTGATAGAATCTCAAGGGCCGGTATTAGAGAACATCAACCTTACAGCCACAGAGGTATGCAAAGCGCTGATGGATTTAGATGTTCATAAACCTACAGGTCCTGATGACATATCCCCTCATGTGCTTAAAAAATGCGCAAACACAATATCAGTGGCACTAAGTATCATATTTAAGGAGTCACTGGAGTCGGGGGAGATTCCAAGATGCTGGAAACAAGCAAATGTGATACCTACCTTAAAAAAGGGAAGGAGGGATACGGCTCTGAACTATAGACCAGTTTCCTTGACCAGCATAGTTTGCAAAGTTATGAAGAAACTACTAAGGAAACATATCTCTCTTCACTTGGAATCCTTCAACTTTTTGTCAGTGAGGCAACATGGCTTCAGAGAAGGCAGATCAACAGTAACAAACTTATTAGAATTTTATGATGAGGTAAGCCAAATCTTACAGGAAAGAGAGGGCTGGGCAGATTGCATATTCCTAGACTTCCAGAAAGCGTTTGACACTGTTCCACATGGGAGACTTATTAGGAAGCTGCAATCAATGGCTAGAATAGGTGGAAATGTTTTGGAATGGATAAAAACTTACTTAGAAGGAAGGGAACAGAGGGTTAGAGTAAGACACTCAGTGTCTGAATGGAGAAGAGTTAGTAGTGGAGTTCCACAGGGTTCAGTTTTAGGGCCACTTTTGTTCCTTGTATATGTAAATGACGTACCAGAGTCTGTAAATTCATTCATGAATATGTTTGCAGATGCAAAGATTGTGAAGAAAGTAAAAAACGTGAACAATGGTAGAGAACTTCAGGAGGATCTAAATAATCTGCATGAGTGGTCAGAAAAGTGGCTAATGAAATTCAATACTTCAAAATGTAAGGTAATGAGAATGGGTACAAGTGCAAGAAGGCCCAAGCTTGACTACTCGGTGGCTGGAGTACAACTTCAAGAGACAGAAAATGAGAGAGATCTAGGAGTAGACATACTGGCAGATTTGTCTCCAGAAATACATATAAATGGCATAGTAAGGGCAGCATATGCATTCTTATCAAATGTAAGGGTAGCCTTCAGGCACATGGACAAGGAAATGTTCAGAAATATTTATGTAACCTATGTGAGGCCAAAACTCGAATATGCAGCCCCTTTTTGGAATCCGCACTTGAAAAAGCACATAGCTAAGCTTGAAAAAGTTCAAAGACATGCCACGAAACTGGTGCCAGAAATATGCAATCTCAGTTATGATGAGAGGCTGAGGGAATTAGACTTACCATCACTCGAAGCTAGAAGAGTGAGGGGGGATATGGTGACAGTCTTTAAATTCCTTCATGGTTATCATAGAGTGGATAGGGATCGATATTTTGATATGGCAGGCTCTAGAACTAGAGGTCATAGTTTGAAGCTTCGTAAGAAAACTTCTTTGCAGGATGTAAGGAAATACTTTTTCAGTGTAAGAGTAGTTGATAATTGGAATTGGCTAAGCGAGGAGGTAGTTAATGCTATCTCAATCCATAGTTTTAAGGACAGGTATGATAAGTATCACTAAGTCTAAAATGGAACCGATGAGGAGATGGGAAGATACGAGCTTTGGGCTCTTTCCCGTAAACACAATTAGGTAATCACAATTAGGTAATCACACACAGACATACATACATACATACATACATACATACATACATAGGTGGGAATGTTTTAGAATGGGTAAAAACTTACTTAGAAGGAAGGGAACAGAGGGTTAGAGTAAGACACTCAGTGTGTGAATGGAGAAGAGTTAGTAATGCAGTTCCACAGGGTTAGAGTAAGACACTCAGTGTGTGAATGGAGAAGAGTTAGTAATGCAGTTCCACAGGGTTCAGTTTTAGAGCCACTTTTGTTCCTTGTATATGTAAATGACCTACCAGAGTCTGTAAATTCATTCATGAATATGTTTTCAAATGATGCAAAGATTATGAAGAAAGTAAAAAACGAGAACAATGGTAGAGAACTTCAGGAGGATCTAAATAATCTGCATGAGTGGTCAGAAAAGTGGCTAATGAAATTCAATACTTCAAAATGTAAGGTAATGAGAATGGGTACAAGTGCAAGAAGGCCCAAGCTAGACTACTCGATGGCTGGAGTACAACTTCAAGAGACAGAAAATGAGAGAGATCTAGGAGTAAACATACTAGCAAATTTGTCTCCAGAAATACATATAAATGGCATAGTAAGGGCAGCATATGCATTCTTATCAAATGTAAGGGTAGCCTTCAGGCACATGGACAAGGAAATGTTCAGAAATATTTATGTAACCTATGTGAGGCCAAAACTCGAATATTTAGCCCCCTTTTGGAATCAACACTTCAAAAAGCACATAGCTAAGCTTGAAAAAGTTCAAAGACATGCCACGAAACTGGTGCCAGAAATACGCAATCTCAGTTATGATGAGAGGCTGAGGGAATTAGATTTACCATCACTCGAAGCTAGAAGATTGAGGGGGGATATGGTGACAGTCTTCAAATTCCTTCATGGTTATAATAGAGTGGATAGGGATCGATATTTTGATATGGCAGGTTTTAGAACTAGAGGTTATAGTTTGAAGCTTCGTAAGAAAACTTCTTTGCAGGATGTAAGGAAATACTTTTTCAGTGTAAGAGTAGTTGATAATTGGAATTAGCTATGCGAGGAGGTAGTTAATGCTATCTCAATCCATAGTTTTAAGGACAGGTATGATAAGTATTACTAAGTCTAAAATGGAACCGATGAGGAGACGGGAAGATACGAGCTTTGGGCTCTTTCCCGTAAACACAATTAGGTAATCACAGGCACATGGACAAGGAAATGTTCAGAAATATTTATGTAACCTATGTGAGGCCAAAACTCGAATATGCAGCCCCCTTTGGAATCCGCACTTGAAAAAGCACATAGCTAAGCTTGAAAAAGTTCAAAGACATGCCACGAAACTGGTGCTAGAAATACGCAATCTCAGTTATGATGAGAGGCTGAGGGAATTAGACTTACCATCACTCGAAGCTGGAAGAGTGAGGGGGGATATGGTGACAGTCTTTAAATTCCTTCATGGTAATGATAGAGTGGATAGGGATCGATATTTTGATATGGCTGGCTCTAGAACTAGAGGTCATAGTTTGAAGCTTCGTAAGAAAACTTCTTTGCAGGATGTAAGGAAATACTTTTTCAGTGTAAGAGTAGTTGATAATTGGAATTGGCTAAGCGAGGAGGTAGTTAATGCTATCTCAATCCATAGTTTTAAGGACAGGTATGATAAGTATCACTAAGTCTAAAATGGAACCGATGAGGAGACGGGAAGATACGAGCTTTGGGCTCTTTCCCGTAAACACAATTAGGTAATCACACACACACACACACACACACACACACACACACACACACACACACACACACACACACACACACACACACACACACACACACATAGTATGATAAGTATCACTAAGTATAAAATGGAACCGATCAGGAGACGGGAAGATACGAGCTTTGGGCTCTTTCCCGTAAACACAATTAGGTAATCACAATCAGGTAATCACACACACACACAGACAGACATACATACATACATACATACATACATACATAGGTGGGAATGTTTTAGAATGGGTAAAAACTTACTTAGAAGGAAGGGAACAGAGGGTTAGAGTAAGACACTCAGTGTGTAAATGGAGAAGAGTTAGTAGTGCAGTTCCACAGGGTTCAGTTTTAGGGCCACTTTTGTTCCTTGTATATGTAAATGACCTACCAGAGTCTGTAAATTCATTCATGAATATGTTTGCAAATGATGCAAAGATTATGAAGAAAGTAAAAAACGAGAACAGTGGTAGAGAACTTCAGGAGGATCTAAATAATCTGCACGAGTGGTCAGAAAAGTGGCTAATGAAATTCAATACTTCAAAATGTAAGGTAATGAGAATGGGTACAAGTGCAAGAAGGCCCAAGCTAGACTACTCGATGGCTGGAGTGCAACTTCAAGAGATAGAAAATGAGAGAGATCTAGGAGTAAACATACTAGCAGATTTGTCTCCAGAAATACATATAAATGGCATAGTAAGGGCAGCATATGCATTCTTATCAAATGTAAGGGTAACCTTCAGGCACATGGACAAGGAAATGTTCAGAAATATTTATGTAACATATGTGAGGCCAAAACTCGAATATGTAGCCCCCTTTTGGAATCGACACTTCAAAAAGCACATAGCTAAGCTTGAAAAAGTTCAAAGACATGCCACGAAACTGGTGCCAGAAATACGCAATCTCAGTTATGATGAGAGGCTGAGGGAATTAGACTTACCATCACTCGAAGCTAGAAGATTGAGGGGGGATATGGTGACAGTCTTCAAATTCCTTCATGGTTATAATAGAGTGGATAGGGATCGATATTTTGATATGGCAGGCTCTAGAACTAGAGGTTATAGTTTGAAGCTTCGTAAGAAAACTTCTTTGCAGGATGTAAGGAAATACTTTTTCAGTGTAAGAGTAGTTGATAATTGGAATTGGCTAAGCGAGGAGGTAGTTAATGCTATCTCAATCCATAGTTTTAAGGACAGGTATGATAAGTATCACTAAGTCTAAAATGGAACCGATGAGGAGACGGGAAGATACGAGCTTTGGGCTCTTTCCCGTAAACACAATTAGGTAATCACACACACACACACACACACACACACACACACACACACACACACACATAGTATGATAAGTATCACTAAGTATAAAATGGAACCGATCAGGAGACGGGAAGATACGAGCTTTGGGCTCTTTCCCGTAAACACAATTAGGTAATCACAATCAGGTAATCACACACACACACAGACAGACATACATACATACATACATACATACATAGGTGGGAATGTTTTAGAATGGGTAAAAACTTACTTAGAAGGAAGGGAACAGAGGGTTAGAGTAAGACACTCAGTGTGTAAATGGAGAAGAGTTAGTAGTGCAGTTCCACAGGGTTCAGTTTTAGGGCCACTTTTGTTCCTTGTATATGTAAATGACCTACCAGAGTCTGTAAATTCATTCATGAATATGTTTGCAAATGATGCAAAGATTATGAAGAAAGTAAAAAACGAGAACAGTGGTAGAGAACTTCAGGAGGATCTAAATAATCTGCACGAGTGGTCAGAAAAGTGGCTAATGAAATTCAATACTTCAAAATGTAAGGTAATGAGAATGGGTACAAGTGCAAGAAGGCCCAAGCTAGACTACTCGATGGCTGGAGTGCAACTTCAAGAGATAGAAAATGAGAGAGATCTAGGAGTAAACATACTAGCAGATTTGTCTCCAGAAATACATATAAATGGCATAGTAAGGGCAGCATATGCATTCTTATCAAATGTAAGGGTAACCTTCAGGCACATGGACAAGGAAATGTTCAGAAATATTTATGTAACATATGTGAGGCCAAAACTCGAATATGTAGCCCCCTTTTGGAATCGACACTTCAAAAAGCACATAGCTAAGCTTGAAAAAGTTCAAAGACATGCCACGAAACTGGTGCCAGAAATACGCAATCTCAGTTATGATGAGAGGCTGAGGGAATTAGACTTACCATCACTCGAAGCTAGAAGATTGAGGGGGGATATGGTGACAGTCTTCAAATTCCTTCATGGTTATAATAGAGTGGATAGGGATCGATATTTTGATATGGCAGGCTCTAGAACTAGAGGTTATAGTTTGAAGCTTCGTAAGAAAACTTCTTTGCAGGATGTAAGGAAATACTTTTTCAGTGTAAGAGTAGTTGATAATTGGAATTGGCTAAGCGAGGAGGTAGTTAATGCTATCTCAATCCATAGTTTTAAGGACAGGTATGATAAGTATCACTAAGTCTAAAATGGAACCGATGAGGAGACGGGAAGATACGAGCTTTGGGCTCTTTCCCGTAAACACAATTAGGTAATCACACACACACACACACACACACACACACACACACACATAGTATGATAAGTATCACTAAGTATAAAATGGAACCGATCAGGAGACGGGAAGATACGAGCTTTGGGCTCTTTCCCGTAAACACAATTAGGTAATCACAATCAGGTAATCACACACACACACAGACAGACATACATACATACATACATACATACATACATAGGTTGGAATGTTTTAGAATGGGTAAAAACTTACTTAGAAGGAAGGGAACAGAGGGTTAGAGTAAGACACTCAGTGTGTAAATGGAGAAGAGTTAGTAGTGCAGTTCCACAGGGTTCAGTTTTAGGGCCACTTTTGTTCCTTGTATATGTAAATGACCTACCAGAGTCTGTAAATTCATTCATGAATATGTTTGCAAATGATGCAAAGATTATGAAGAAAGTAAAAAACGAGAACAGTGGTAGAGAACTTCAGGAGGATCTAAATAATCTGCACGAGTGGTCAGAAAAGTGGCTAATGAAATTCAATACTTCAAAATGTAAGGTAATGAGAATGGGTACAAGTGCAAGAAGGCCCAAGCTAGACTACTCGATGGCTGGAGTGCAACTTCAAGAGATAGAAAATGAGAGAGATCTAGGAGTAAACATACTAGCAGATTTGTCTCCAGAAATACATATAAATGGCATAGTAAGGGCAGCATATGCATTCTTATCAAATGTAAGGGTAACCTTCAGGCACATGGACAAGGAAATGTTCAGAAATATTTATGTAACATATGTGAGGCCAAAACTCGAATATGTAGCCCCCTTTTGGAATCGACACTTCAAAAAGCACATAGCTAAGCTTGAAAAAGTTCAAAGACATGCCACGAAACTGGTGCCAGAAATACGCAATCTCAGTTATGATGAGAGGCTGAGGGAATTAGACTTACCATCACTCGAAGCTAGAAGATTGAGGGGGGATATGGTGACAGTCTTCAAATTCCTTCATGGTTATAATAGAGTGGATAGGGATCGATATTTTGATATGGCAGGCTCTAGAACTAGAGGTTATAGTTTGAAGCTTCGTAAGAAAACTTCTTTGCAGGATGTAAGGAAATACTTTTTCAGTGTAAGAGTAGTTGATAATTGGAATTGGCTAAGCGAGGAGGTAGTTAATGCTATCTCAATCCATAGTTTTAAGGACAGGTATGATAAGTATCACTAAGTCTAAAATGGAACCGATGAGGAGACGGGAAGATACGAGCTTTGGGCTCTTTCCCGTAAACACAATTAGGTAATCACACACACACACACACACACACACACACACACACACACACATAGTATGATAAGTATCACTAAGTATAAAATGGAACCGATCAGGAGACGGGAAGATACGAGCTTTGGGCTCTTTCCCGTAAGCACAATCAGGTAATCACACACACACACACACACAGACAGACATACATACATACATACATACATACATAGGTGGGAATGTTTTAGAATGGGTAAAAACTTACTTAGAAGGAAGGGAACAGAGGGTTAGAGTAAGACACTCAGTGTGTAAATGGAGAAGAGTTAGTAGTGCAGTTCCACAGGGTTCAGTTTTAGGGCCACTTTTGTTCCTTGTATATGTAAATGACCTACCAGAGTCTGTAAATTCATTCATGAATATGTTTGCAAATGATGCAAAGATTATGAAGAAAGTAAAAAACGAGAACAGTGGTAGAGAACTTCAGGAGGATCTAAATAATCTGCACGAGTGGTCAGAAAAGTGGCTAATGAAATTCAATACTTCAAAATGTAAGGTAATGAGAATGGGTACAAGTGCAAGAAGGCCCAAGCTAGACTACTCGATGGCTGGAGTGTAACTTCAAGAGATAGAAAATGAGAGAGATCTAGGAGTAAACATACTAGCAGATTTGTCTCCAGAAATACATATAAATGGCATAGTAAGGGCAGCATATGCATTCTTATCAAATGTAAGGGTAACCTTCAGGCACATGGACAAGGAAATGTTCAGAAATATTTATGTAACATATGTGAGGCCAAAACTCGAATATGTAGCCCCCTTTTGGAATCGACACTTCAAAAATCACATACCTAAGCTTGAAAAAGTTCAAAGACATGCCACGAAACTGGTGCCAGAAATACGCAATCTCAGTTATGATGAGAGGCTGAGGGAATTAGACTTACCATCACTCGAAGCTAGAAGATTGAGGGGGGATATGGTGACAGTCTTCAAATTCCTTCATGGTTATAATAGAGTGGATAGGGATCGATATTTTGATATGGCAGGCTCTAGAACTAGAGGTTATAGTTTGAAGCTTCGTAAGAAAACTTCTTTGCAGGATGTAAGGAAATACTTTTTCAGTGTAAGAGTAGTTGATAATTGGAATTGGCTAAGCGAGGAGGTAGTTAATGCTATCTCAATCCATAGTTTTAAGGACAGGTATGATAAGTATCACTAAGTCTAAAATGGAACCGATGAGGAGACGGGAAGATACGAGCTTTGGGCTCTTTCCCGTAAACACAATTAGGTAAGTACATACATACATACATACATACATACATACATACATACATACATACATACATACATACATACATACATACATACATAGTATATATATATATATATATATATATATATATATATATATATATATATATATATATATATATATATATATATATATATATATATATATATAAAGTGCACTATATCAGAAAGTACTCAGGCACTTAATAAACCCTCTAAATAGTTTGTACTAAAAGAATGTTTTTATAAATATAAATATTGAAACACTCGCATGGCATAAATGTGCAAGGTAATTCTATAAACTCAGGAAATCCCTCTTTGGATGTCAGTTAAAATCTATTTTCCTTCAATTGGGAAAGGGCAAGGCATCATGTATGTATGGTAATGTGGGTGAGAGTATTTAGCTTACAGTACAGTGTTCTCTTTATAGTGTTATTTATACACCATATTTCTGTGACGTAGGATGTGTGTATCTTAGTTTAGCAAGAGGACTGTGTATTCAAAGCATTATTTTAAATAGAAACTGACGTATAGAAATTGATTACAAGTTTACATGCAGTCATTTAAGGCTAAGGAAAATCCTTTATACTTACTGAAGTGACAGGGTATTGGATCTACCCCTGCCCCAATTCACCCATTACTGTGAGATGTTGTAGTGTGTATGTATAGTTATTTGTCGATTTACGACTTTGATCGGTTCTGAATGACCAGTCGTAAGCCAAATTGATTGTAAGCTTGTCCATTGCATATATGTGTTTGAGGGTATAGTAAATATGTTGATCCAGTTTTATGTCATGGAGTCCCTATTTTAGTAAGTGGTATGACGGTGCCCCCTTTCGAATAACTTTGGTTCCGACAATGTGAGTATTACCCTCAGTGATTGTCTTTTCTAACGTTAGACCGTTGCTGGTCTTGAACTGACAACCTGATGAATCAAAGTTGCATACTCTACCATTCGGCCACGGCAGCCATACATAGTATTATATCATCTTTCAGTTAAATTGTTTTTGTTTGTTTTAACCTTTTATTGCCACTATCTTAATACATTATTGTTATAGCCTTTTTATCACCATTTTCTTATGTCATTATTGTTATTATGCTAAAGTAGAAAAGATATAAAGCATCCCACATGTATTGGTCAGTTGTGCTTGGGTGTGAGATATCTTTGTAGTAATCAAAGGCAGCACTTGATTTAGTCAGATGTTTTTCTTTTTTTGCTGTTATGCTGAGCTCTGAATTGGTAATTTCTTTTTCTCATTGTAGATTTCACCAATTTCATAGTCCAGTAATTTTATTCCGTGCTTCCTTCCAAGTAATGGTAAAACAACAAACGATTAGGGTATTTGAAAGGTATTCTTCAAAATGTAAAGTAATGAAAATGGGCAAAAGTGCAAGAAGGCCCAAGTTTGGTTACTCAGTAGCAGGCGAAGAATTTCATGAGATAAAAAACAAGAGAGTTGCATCCAGAAATAGGGTGGCCTATATGAATATGGATAAAGAAAAATTCAGAAATGTTTGCATAACTTATGTGAGACCAAAGCTTGAATTGCAGTGCCCTTTTGGAATCTACATTTGAAAAAGCTTATTAATGACTTGGAGACACTGCAAAGACTTGCTATGAAGCTGGTGACAGAGATGCAAAAGGATGAGGGAGTTAAACTTACTAACACTTGAAGTTAGAAGAAAAAGGGGGAATATGGTAACAAGTCTTAGATTCCTTTTTGGTTTTGACAGAGTGGACAGGGAGCAATATGTTGATATGGGTGGCTCTAGAACTAGAGGTCACAGTTTGAATATTTGTTGGATATAAGGAGGTACTTTTTTAGTGTAAGAACATTTGATAATTGGAATCTGCTGAGGGAGGCAGAAGTAATTGCTTAATGCTTTCATAGTTTTAACCCTTTACCTGCAAAGTATTAAATCAGTAAATTACACCTCAGTTCAGAGTATTTTGATAACAATAAAAAAAATAATAAAATATATATATTTGTCACTCACTCAATGGTCTTTCTTCCTGAATATAGATACAGCTTTTGTAGCCTGGATATCATCGTAAGTCTGAAAATACCTAAATTCAAACCTAGATCCCCTACCAATGCTAAAAATAAATACAGACATGCGAATAATGTGTGTTTATGAGAGAGAAAAATTAAAAGTTATTTGTACTACTATCTCATAACAACAACGACACTAATACTAATAATAATAATAATTATAATATTCATGAAAGAGAAGAGAGAGAGTGTGAATTGAAAGTTCTTTGCGTTGGTGTCAGTTTAATGTCTCGCAGCAACAACGGTGGGGACAATAATAACAACAACAGCAGTTATTATAGCAATAATAATACATATGATATAAGAAAGAGAGAGAGAGAAATTTCAGGCGACTTTTTACCAACCAACCGTCATTTCAACATTGGCCTAAGTTCAGCAAACATAGTCTATTAAGTATTTCTTGGATAATAATAATAATAATAATAATACACAAATACATACTTAAGATTTATGCGTGTGTGTATGTGTTTCTAATACAGTGTACAGCACAATGCTGTGCTCTATTTATTATGCTATTAATATTCATTACAGCATTATTGTTAAGTTAACAATAATAATAATGTGTGTATGAGAGAGAAAGAGAAAGATGAAAAGTTATTTGTGCTACCATCTCCTAACAACAACGTCAATAATAATAATAATAATAATAATAATAATAATGATAATAATAATATGCATGACAGAGAATTAGAGAGAGACTGTGAATGAAAATTTCTTTGCGTTGGTGTCAGTTCAATGTCTCTTAGCAACAACGATGAGGATTATAATAATAACAACAACAACAACAACAATTATAATAAAACTAATACATATAATAGAGAGAAAGAAATATTCAGGCTACTTCTTACCAACCAGCTGTCGTTTCAACATTGGCCGAAGTTCAGCAAACATAGTCTATTAAGTATTTATTGGATAATAATAATAATACACAAATACACACTTTTTTTTTATGATTGTTACACCAGGACGGGCCAAAAAATAAAAAAAGCTACCCTCATCGGGCCTGGGCACGAAGAAAACAAAGAGAAACAGAGCTGGGGAGTATTGTGACTTGTCAGATGTGAAGGAATAATAAGAAATGTGTAACGAATATCCACGACTATTCGGTTTTGATGTAGGCATAGAAAGAGCACCGTAACTGAAGGAAGACTTAACATCAAACTGTCCTTGTCAGTCTTATTTAAGTTTACAAGACCCTGCAGCTGTAGTACAGCAACGGTCAGTTGATGCCATGGGCCAACCTACTACATGGTGGCTGTATATAATCAAATAAGCACATTACCATATGTGAAAACGTGAATCATATTCCACCCCGAACAGGACTCGAACCTAGGACACACGACTAACGCGCCAAGGCACCACCAACCACACCACAGAAGGTTTAAAAGAGAAACCACCCCACAGCCCAACCGCTATACTAGGAATGAACGCATTCTATATGTATAAGAAATGTTTGAAAATCTTTGTTGAGGAATATGGGAAGATAACCACTTGTTGCATACCTTCCAAAAAAATATTACTGTACCAATAAAATCCATCCAATAATCATAATATTGTGCCACCAATAATATTACATCTCTATTTTAATCAAGTCTAGTCTCACTCCCATTCAATCTAAACCACCTTCTCTGTTTAGATAAAATCTACATATATATTATGTTATACAGACAAGTGAAAATACACCACCTTTTCTCCACTCACTGTCACTGTGGAGAGGATTTTTTTTTGGCAAGTTTCCTACGTTATATATATGCATATTTCTTGCACCAATATTAATAGATACATCTGTGAATGCCAAATGTCTATATGATATATGCGTGTGTGTATATGTGTCTAATACAGTGTACAGCACAATGCTGTACTGTATTTATTATGTTATTAATATTCATTACAGTATTATTGCCATCTTAATAATAATGATAATACGTATAAGAGAGAGAGAGAGAGAGAGAATATCAGCCAACTTACCAGCCATCCGTTGTATCAGTACTGGCCTAAGTTCAGCAAACATTGTCTAGTAAATACAGGGGGTCCCCACTTTACATCAGAGTTCCGTTCCTGACAGCTGACTTAAATGGATTTCGACTTAAGTCGGAACACACCTATAATTTGAACCTAGGTCTGAGGAGATGGGCAGGTGAGTCTTGAGAGGCAATAGAACATGCAGTACATTATCTTTAGAAATAATCAAAATTCTCCTTGTAAGATATAGTAAAACTACACTACATGTACAGTATATTAAATATAAAAATATTAAAGTTCACTACAGTAATATAAAACAGTTCAGTACAATATGTCTTACCTTTACTCGTGTGGTCGTCTTGCACACTGGAAGGGGCATTGCAAGGGATGGTAACCCCCCTTCCTAATTATTTCTGCTAGCACACTAAGATACTTTTGCTGCTTTCTCATCGCCACTAGCATGCAGCTTCACCTTTCACCCATAGGTTATGCAAATTAGCACGGCTCTTAAAATTATTAAACCAACCCCTACTGGCCACAAACCCTTCACTTTCACTCCTTCTGAGCATTTTACTATTTCAACTTTAATTTCCAAATTGATGGCTTTTCTTTTCTTCGTAGCACTGCCATCATAACTATCACCACCACGCTTGGGAGACATAGTAATTTCAGTAATGAGAGAGCAGACGAAAATGAGACACAGTATGACTGGTGTGAATAAACTAAGCTGTGCTTCTTCAACTGCTGCGTGACACCGGATTCTTACATGACCCTCAACAAAATACATTCTCTTCTCTTTTTAAATGAATTTGGAATAACGCACGTCCTCAATAATAATCTTGTAATTCAAATTACAAGAATAACGTAGTCAAGAAAAGCGTGGTACAGTTCAGAGACTAAGCGCCCGCCTCATTTCCAATTTCCCGCCAATGCGGCCATGTGCTTCAGGCTATAAATATTGAGAATAAACTGCAAGTGTTGGTGACCTTTGTGAGAGTACAGCTTACCCACTTCCCCCTCCTCTGCTCCTCCCTCTCCTACCACTTAAGTCAACTGCTCATTGCCATCACACACCTGCTGCCCACCATATATGAGGCTATGAGTAGAATAAGGCCCCAAGCACCACTTTTTAAAAAATGAGAAAAGCATCGTTAAAGTTTGTTGACCTGAAATTGTTATATCTTTTCAACCGATAAAGATATCCTGGTGATATTTTTTTCAAATGTACCTGAAAACATCTGCTTCATGTTTTGGAACAATGCTGTAAGAAAAATAAATGCTTACATCCTCAAAGATTGTTGTACTCAAGAAGGTAAAGTCTTCACCACTGTGTTGGGACTCCCTCACATGCACCTGATGATAGAGGTGTTTTTTACATGAATACGCAGGGAATATTGACATAATGTCAGTGGAATACTGGAGCTTGATGTTGGCTTCCAAGGTTCAGGTCATGGGGAAGACAGTGCTAAACCGATGCGACTTTCTGACCGGAGCATTCAGAGAAAAATGGACCTAATGACCTCTAAGCAGAGCTTGTGTTTTCGTATGCAGTGTGGTCGGTCAGTACCCTCTACAAAATGGGATTTTCACCCTTATTTGGGTGATTTTTCCACATAAGTATTGTTGTACTATAAGAAAAGGGACTGGGGAATACGCTGGTGTTTTATTTTGTTGTTAATCTGTATATCTTTAATACCGTATTTGTTTATTTTTAGCTTACATACGTATGTCATCTTGCTCATGTACTTGTAAAATGTGTCTAACTAGCTTATTTCTTTGGTATTGTGTGTTTATACATGCTTGTGGAATGTAACGATACCTATTAACATTGCTCTATATGGAAATATACAATTTAAATTCTGCGAAATTTGAATTACACGAGCCTTTTGAAAACCTATCCTCGTGTAAGAAAGAATAGACCGTATTTTGAATAAAATCGTATTAACCGCTATGTGTTTGGTATTTTTTTTTTAAATTCAATATAATCCTGCAATATAACCAAAAATATAATAAATACATAAATAAAGCTATTAACTTTATATATACGAATACAGCTGTGCTGCTAGCTGAGTGTTCATGTTTATTTCGAATCAAATTGTATTTACAGCTGTGTTAGTTTTTTTATAATTGTATATAATCTGTTAATATAACCAAATATATAAATAAGTAAATCCATTAACTTGATAAATATGAATACAGCTGTGCTGCTGGCATTGTATTTCAAATAAAATCGTATTTACAGCTATGTGTTTGGTATTTTTATTTTAAATTCAATATATTACTTCAATATAACCAAATATATAAACAGATTGATAAATAAAGTCATTAACTTGATAAATACGAATACAGCTGTGCTGCTACCTGTGTATTTTTGTGTATTTTGAATAAAATCGCTTATACAGCTGTTTGTTTTTTTTAAATTCAATGTAACCAAAAATATAAACAAATAAAGCCTTTAACATGATAAATATGAATACAGCTGTGCTGCTAGCTGTCTATTCATCTGCCGTGCTCACAAACTGTTCAGTGCTCGCGGTTTGAATTTACCGCACCAGCCAGGTAGGTCGAATAATTAACTTATAAATAATTAGTTAATTATTATGGCCTCCAACGTAAAATTGAAATGACGTTGTACGGGGATCCCCTGTATATATATATATATATATATATATATATATATATATATATATATATATATATATATATATATATATATATATATATATATATATATATATATATATATATATATATATATATATATACACACCTTGTTCCTTTTATACGCGATTTTTTTATATGCAAAATTGCAATAACGCCCCCCAAAAATAATAGTAAAAAACTCGAAATTCGTGAATAATGCCCCCCCATTTTTTTTTTTTTTTTTATAAGATTATTGTGACTCCAGGATGGACAAAAAAATGATAAAATAAAACAGCCTTTATCAGGCTGTAAAGAGAAACAGATGGAGAGTGTAATGACCTGTCAGATATGAAGGGATTATAAAAGATGTGTAATGAATATCCAGCTCTCTGCTGGGTTTTAATATACCTCTGCATTACTCTCATGATGTCTATTCCAAAAATTCTCCTTAGATATTATTATTATTTTTATTATTATTCTTATTATTATTATTATTATTATTATTATTATTATTATTATTATTATTTCTAACAATAATTTTCCTTTGATGATGATTGTGGAGATTATTATTATTATTATTATTATTATTATTATTATTATTATTATTATTATTATTATTATTACGAGTTTGTAATTAAACTATTGTTTTTACAATAAGTAATGTAGTTTTGGTTGAATGAACAAGAGTTAATTAAAGATTCTCTCTCTCTCTCTCTCTCTCTCTCTCTCTCTCTCTCTCTCTCTCTCTCTCTCTCTCTCTCTCTCTCTCTCTCTCTCTCTCTCTCTCTCTCTCTCTCTCTCTCTCTCTCTCTCTCTCTCTCTCTCTCTCTAACATTCTATTCTACCCAATAGGGTGGGTGTATATATAATGTATAATGATGATGATCTTTTCTTATCGTAATCCTCTTTGTACTGGTGGAAGAAGCCTCTGCGGGCGCTTGTTTACTATATTTAAAAAAAAATAATAATAATAATTAATATAGTAAACAAGCACCCGCGGAGGCTTCTTCCACCAGTACAAAGAGGATTACGATAAGAAAAGATCATCATCATTATACATTTTATATACACCCACCCTACCTCTGTCATATGTCTATCTAATCTACATTTGAAGGTGTCTAAGTAATACAATTCAGAATCTGAATTCCAGTTCAAAACTTAGCACGAGGGTCTGCCCGTCTCATTTTTCTCTCTTACTTTATTTAATTTTCGTGCTTTTCCCTCCAATTCCCTTATATCCTTAATCCCCTCCCTTTTTTTCCCTCCTATCCTATCCCATCCTATAAAAAAAAAAAAAAAAAAGGTATTGGCATTTATTATCCTACTAGGAATTCTCTATGGTATTACCAAGCCAATTTTCACCAATTTCCCCTCTGAACCTAAATTTATCAAGATTAAATCCATTACCCATTACGAGGTCTGGTTTAATCATGAATTTTTAAAACTTTATTAATATCACCCTTAATCCCTTTAAGCCATTTATGCACCTCAATCATAGCCCCCCTAACTCTCTGCCTCTCTAGAGAATGTAGATTAAGTTTTTTTAATCTGTCATATGGTAGAGTCAGGCATTGCATAATTAATATTTTTTTCGTTTTTTAGTCTTGCTTTGGTTATTTATAATTCTTATTTTATCTTTGTATACATTTGCAGATAGAGGTTCATTCTCCTGCATCCTCCTCCTCTTCTACCACATAAGTTACTTGCTCACTGCCACCATGCATGTCCCAGTGTACTGTATAACTGTTGCCTACTGCATAATAGAGTAAAGTATAGTAATGTATGTTAATTTCTAGCTGTAAAGTGAATATGAATATCTTTTGTATACTCTTAAAAATAGATACAGGGCTTTCTGCTTTGCTATGTAGTAATAAAATATGGTTTTTACTTATCTTATATCTTTGGCATGGTGTGTCTATGTAAGGTTTGGAACGTATCTATGCCCTTTATCATTGTTTCCTATGGAAAATAACTCGTTTTTTCACGCGATTTTCCATTTACCCGACACTTCTGAGAACCTGTCTAGGCATTATTCTGAGAACTAGGTGTATATAGTAACCCCTCGCTATATCGCAGTTCACCTATTGCGAATTCAGTGCATTGTGGGTTTTTTTTTTGGCGATTTTTTATTCTGGGTATATGCGAAAATATTAAAGAAATAAACATTTTCAATATTTTCATTCTTTTATTTAAAAAAAAAAAATTCATTATTTTATTGATAAAAAAATGTATTTACCAACCTAAGAATAATAAAACAGTAAGAAATAGTGAAAAGAACATAAATTTGAACATGTAACTCTGCACCTTAGAAAGTACGATGCCGGTATCAGCGTTTCGGAAAATGCAAAGGGTCGCACCTACGTGAGCTAGCATATATTAAAATTTCCAGTGGTTTCATTATTTTCTTGATAAGAAAATTTATTTCTTAGCCTAAGAATAATAAAACAGTAAAAAATAGTAAAAAACATAAATACAGTGATCGCTTACTGGATCGCGTTTCTTGGTTCGCGTTTTCACTGTACCACGGATTTTGTTTGGGCAAGTTATTATTTTATTTTTTGGGTATATGCAAAAATATTAAAAGATACAAAAAATAAAAATTCTCAGTATTTTCATTTTTTATTAAAAAACATATGAATAATAAAACAGTAAAAAATAGTAAAAAACACAAATTTAGATATACGTACGTACAGTATAACTCACAGTATGGCATCATGCGAAATAGTGTCCGATAGCGTACAATGTATTGGGGTCGCAGCTACGTGAGCTAGCATATATATTTATATTTCCAGTAGCTTCATGATTTTATTGATAAAAAAAACGTATTTCTTAGCCTAAGAATGATAAAACAGTAAAATATAGTAAAGAACATAAATACTAACAGTATTGCAACATGTAAAATACGATACCGCTATAAGCGTTTTGGACAAAAGCTCGTTCAGTCTAACTCGTGTGCGCCGTTCACGTTGTGCTTATTAAATGTTTTGCTTGTGTCCGATATTGTGCAATGTATTGGGGTCGCAGCTACGTGAGCTAGCATATATATTTATATTTCCAGTAGTTTCATGATTTTATTGATAACGTATTTCTTAGCCTAAGAATAATAAAACAGTAAAAAATAGTAAAAAACATAAATACTAACAGTATTGCATCATGTAAGATACGATACCGCTATCAGCGTTTCGGACAAAGGCTCGTTCAGTCTAACTCACGTGTGTGCCGTTCACATTGTGCTTATTAATACGTTTTGCTTGTGATGTTTGTACTCTCATATTTTAACCTTTGCAATGCCTCCCAAGCATCCTTCATCTTCTAAGGCTTCTTGTAGTGAGCCTAAGCGGCAAAGGAAAATGTTAACCATAACAGATAAGGTAAGTTTACCTATCACGTACATATAAATTTACGTTGCATGCTGTTATTTATAAAGTAAAGGGTGGTATTTTAACAGTGCAGGGAGGGTTTATACAGTAAACATAAAAATAATTGTAAAATACCTATGTAAATGAGTATGACATATAAATTTATGTTTGCATGCTGTTATTTATGAAGTAAAGGGTGGTTTGTTAACAGTACGGGGAGGGTTTATACAGTTTATACGGTATAAACGTAAAAATAAATTAAAATATCTATGTACATATAGGCTGATCCTACTTCGCGATATTCATGCCTCGCGTTGGGTCCCGGAACCGAACCCTCGCGATAATGGGGGGATCACTGTACTCACAGTGTTGCACCATGTAGAATACGATACCGGTATCAGAGTTTCTGAAAACGAAAAGGGTCGCACCTACGTGAGCTAGTACATATTGAAATTTTCATTATTTTATTAATAAAAAAAGTGTGTTCTAGCCTAAGAGTAATAAAATAGTAAAAAATAGCAAAAAACCTAAATATGGTTCGTTCGGTGACCTTCTGCAATATTCTCGAGGATGCCATGTCATTACCACCTCATTCACGGTAAGTTTACCTATCACTTTCATATAAAATTACGCTTGCACGTGGTTATTAATAAAGTAAAGGGTGGTTTGTTAACAGTACAGGGATGGTTTATACAGTAAACAGAAAAATAAATGTATAATACCTATGTATATAGGGTGATCCTACTTCACGGAAATTCACCTATCGCGGTCGGTCCCAGAACCGATCCCCCGCAATAAACGAGGGGTTACTGTGTATGTATATATATATATATATATATATATATATATATATATATATATAATATATATATATATATATATATATATATATATATCTATATATACACCTAGTTCTTAGAATAATGCGAAGATAGGTTCTAAGAAGTAACGGGTAATGTGAAAATCGCGTAATGTAACGAGTCAATTTCCATAAGAAACAATTATAATGGGCATAGATACGTTTCAGGTACGATAAGTATCACTAAGTCTAAAAATGGAACTGATCAGGAGACGGGAAGATACGAGCTTTGGGCTCTTTCCTGTAAACACAATTAGGTAATCACAATTAGGTAATCACACTGTGCCAAAGATATAAGATAAGTATAACATATTTTACAAGTACATAGCAAAGCAGAAAGACCTGTAGTTATTTATATTAGCATGCAAATAGTGTACAGTATAAAAGATATACAGATTTACTGTGCAGTAAACAAGTTAATGCACTCAATTATGCGGTGGGCAACAGGCATACACTGGGACGTGCATGGTGGCGGTGAGCACGAGGATGCAGGAGAACAAACCTCTATCTGCAAACGTTTTTGCTCGCATGCTTTTTCCCTGATGATATTATATGGCAAGTTTGTTTGCTGTTTGTTCTTAATTATATTTTACCACTCCCTCCATAATATCTGATTGCATTAAGCAGTAGAAGTGGAGGAGGATGCGAGAGAATGAACCTCTTATCTGCAAACTTTTTCCGCCTCTGTATCAGCTGATGCACTCTCGCACGCCATTTCCCTGACAATATTATATCGCAAGTTTATTTGCTGTTTGTTCTTAATGCTTTTCTTCAATTCTATCCATAATATCCGATCGCATTAAGCGGTCGAAGAGGAAAAGGATGCGGGAGAACGAATCTCTATCTGCAAACATTTGCCACCTCCGTATCAGCTGATGCACTCTCACACGCTATTTCCCTGACGATATTATATCGCCAGTTTGTTTGCTGGTTGTTCTTAATGCTCATCCACGTACTGTACTTAGCATTTTTTCCATTCTCTCCATAACATCCGATCGCATTAAGCGATAGAAGAGGAGGAGCATGCGGGAGAACGAACCTCTATCTGCAAACGTTTTACCGCCTCCGTATCAGCTGATGCACTCTTGTACGCTATTTCCCTGACGATATTATATCTCAAGTTTGTTTGCTGTTTGTTCTTAATGCTTTTTTTGCATTCTCTCCATACTATCTGATCGCATTAAGGGGTGAGCAACCTCAACCAGAAAAATATTAACAGGAATAAACTATTTGGTCTTTCGACTTGAAACTTTCAGGACATATTTAAAACAAGATTATGTACCTCATGGTACAATAAATTGTATATTGATATGTGACGTAATGATGTCACAGATTTATTACGTCATGGGGGCCAGATTATTTGTACTAGAGACACGAAATTTACCAAGTACATAGTCCAGCATAATGGAAAGCTCGTGTAATAATCGGTTTTTCTTTATTGTACATATGTCTTGAAATATAGCAATCTGAAGATGGACGTTGCGAGTGACGTCACATCGATCATCGGTTTTCCTTCATTTTCCCCCCTGACACGACATATTTTCACTTTTTTCAAAGAAAAAGAAATTACATCATGAAGCTACTGTCATTACTTATAACCATGCCATGTCTGAAGTAAATACAATACGTAATAGATTTGTTATGAATATTTAAAGGCAAAAAATATATTTCGTTGTTATTGACGTTTAGTTTTGAAATTTCTGTATCTTACTTATTTTTCTCGTGAACTATGTCATTTTCGTGGATAATATTTATTAACATATAGTGACACTTTAGACAACTAATAAAAAAATTATCTAAGTATTTTCTACTAAATGTCGCTACCCACTTACCGTGAGGTCACATCGAGGTCACCACTGTAATTTTGCTTCCTGCACCGTTACCAACAAAATATCTCACTGTTGGGTTGTCCACAAAATATCAAATCACTGTACAGTGTTGCCTCACTTATCGCGGTAGTTCGGTTCCGGGACCCGGCGCGAACCAGGAAATCCGCGAAGTAGGATCAGCCTATATGTACATAGATATTTTAATATATTTTGACGTTTACACTGTATAAAGTGTCCCTGTACTGTTAACATACCACCCTTTACTTCATAGATAACAGCATGCAAGCGTAAATTTATATGAAAGTGATAGGAAAACTTACCGTGAATGTGATGATGACGTGACATACATACTCATTTACAATTATTTTTTCGTTTCCGTACTGTATAAACCCTCCCTGCACTGTTAAAAAAACACCCTTAACATTATAGATAACAGCAAGCAACGTAAATTTTTATGAAAGTGATAGGAAAACTTACCGTGAATGTGATGATGACGTGACATACATACTCATTTACAATTATTTTTTCGATTACGTACTGTGTAAACCCTCCCTGCACTGTTAAAAAAACACCCTTTACATTGTAAATAACAGCAAGCAAAGTAAATTTTTATGAAAGTGATAGATAAAATTACGGTGAATGAGGTGATGATGACGTGCCATACATACTCATTTACAATTATTTTATCGTTTACGTACTGTATAAACCCTCCCTGCACTGTTAAAAAAACACCCTTTACATTATAAATAACAGCAAGCAACGTAAATTTTTATGAAAGTGATAGGAAAACTTACCGTGAATGTGATGATGATGACGTGACATACATACTCATTTACAATTATTTTTCGTTTACGTACTGTATAAACCCTCCCTGCACTGTTAAAAAACACCCTTTACATTATAAATAACAGCAAGCAACGTAATTTTTATGAAAGTGATAGATAAAATTACGGTGAATGAGGTGATGATGACGTGACATACATACTCATATACAATTATTTTTTCATTTACGTACTGTATAAACCCTCCCTGCACTGTTAAAAAAACACCCTTTACATTATAAATAACAGCAAGCAACGTAAATTTTTATGAAAGTGATAGATAAAATTACAGTGAATGAGGTGATGATGACGTGACATACATACTCATTTACAATTATTTTTTCGTTTACGTACTGTATAAACCCTCCCTGCACTGTTAAAAAAACACCCTTTACATTATAAATAACAGCAAGCAACGTAAATTTTTATGAAAGTGATAGATAAAATTACGGTGAATGAGGTGATAATGACGTGACACACATACTCATTTACAATTATTTTTTCGTTTACGAACTGTATAAACCCTCCCTGAATGTTAGAAAAACACCCTTTACATTATAAATAACAGCAAGCAACGTAAATTTTTATGAAAGTGATAGATAAAATTACGATGAATGAGGTGATGATGATGTGACACACATACTCATTTACAATTATTTTTTCGTTTACAAACTGTATAAACCCTCCTTGCACTGTTAAAAAAACACCCTTTACATTATAAATAACAGCAAGCAACGTAACTTTACATTTCCAATAAAAAAATGAAAATACTGAAAAAATATTTTTTCAATATTTTAATATTTTTGCGTATACCCATAAAATAAAATAATAATTTATCCAAAAAAAAATCGTGATAGAGTAAGAACGCGAACCAAGAAACGTGAATAACCGGGGTAACTGTAAACGTTTTTTTTTTTTATTCAGCAGTGGGTGCCTTCCCTTTCCTAAGTGATATTCCTCACCAATCACCACTTTTCCTCTAAGGTAGTTACGCCATCCTAGGACCGTACGTTTCACCTTCTTCACGGCTGTAGGCTTCTTCTGCTGAGTTTTTCTTATTTTCCTCTTCCTTGTCTCTTCTTGCACCTCTGATTTCCTTTTTGACATCCACAGTCTAGCCTTGTCTGTGTCCCTGGTGACTTTCTGGCTGTGCGACCTGATGTTACCCTCAATTCCTTCAACTACTTCGCATCCATGATTGAACTGGATCACAGCACGGTACACACCATATATCATGCGTTGTAGTGAAAAGAATTTTGTTTTTGGAAGCTGATTTCATATACCTTGGTGGAGACATTCATTGTTGTTTTGTGTGTCTCCTTTGCATTCTTCCAAAAGCTGTGTACTTGCTTGTCTCAAGTACCCTGGCATAATCTGGGCCACCACCTTCTCCTTCAGGAAAGTTTTCATTTCATTCTTTTGGGATGGAACGGTTGGTTGTTTGCAACAGCTCTCTTGTAAAAACACCAGGAGTTAGGACCAGCTGGACACTGGCTGTGCTGTGGCTTACTGTCAGTACTCTGACAGTGCCTCAAAGTTATGTAAATGGCCCGCTTCATATCCTCAACAGTAGACTTCTTTGCTGGACTTGCCAATGTAATGGGCCACCCGCAACACCTTATCTTTGGTTAGTGTTCCTTCTCCCTTGCCCCCAAGCTTCAAAGTTTTTGTGGCATTGAGCAGAGCTGATCCCAGGCGCTTCGACACATGGTTCACACATTCAATTTTTTTAATGTTTAGTCCATCATAAGGGTCCAGTTCCCGGATAGCTGAATAACCATGGAATCCCCAACTGACACAACTTGTACATAATGGAATTTACATTTCTGCACTGATCATCCCCACAAGACCTTCCAGCCCTCCGTTTCCATGGCTGGAGAGCTGTCTTTAAAGTTCTTGGTACACACATGATCGGGAACTGGGTGCACGACGTCACTACCATCACAAGTCTTACACCACTTACTAAGCACCTCAAAGTCCACGCAAAGGCTAGTGGTAGCTTCAGTGACAGACACAAATCCATACAGAGCACTAAATCCACGCTTGGACCACGATCCATCACATGAGACTATTATATCTTTAACATCCTGGTCATATTTCATGTAAGTGCACTCGTGTTTTTTCCTTATGCGTTCAAACTTATCAATTCCTTCCTCCTCAATTTCCTTTGCTAGTTTGTAATAACTGGTATCAGACAGAGGGTGCATGTTTAAGCCTATAAACAAATCTTTAGCCCCAGCATATCCTCTACTGCTCAGGGTGCTTTTTACAAAGCGGTTGTGAATATCATACCTAGTGTCCATCCCACCACTTGATGTACACATTTTATGATCCACTTTACAGTCACCACACACTGCAATGAAACTGTTTGCCATACCATCTACTTTTGCTTCCTTCACCTTCATTTTCTTTCCACATTTGCATCTTGCAATGGACCTTACCCACTGTTACATGTTGTTTTTATCAACTGACATAAACTCAGGAACATCACAGTTGCTATTCACTAAGTTCATTTCCTCAGTAAGTGAAAGCTTTCTTATCGATGCACTTTGTATTTCAGTACTGGAGGAGGGTGTGGGAGTGGGAGTAGAGAGGGAAGGTGTGGGAGTAATGGAGGAGGCGACGACAGTATGGTCAAGGTTGTCACGCATTTTCCTCCTTATCTCCCACATTTTCTTCAGTTTCTGTCTCCCAGTTAGCTTCTTCTTGGTTTTTGCCCCCTTACCAGTGTTGGGAGCCATTTTGGAAAGCCAATAAAACAGTCAAAAACACCGGCAAAACAGAGCAACGCAGCACAGAAACTTTCCCGCCACTCACAAAGAAATGCTACCGCCGTTACTGTGAAGAGACATGTGACTGAGGACGCCTCGCTTACCCCCTCACCCTCTCTCTTTTTCTGTAACGAAAGCAGGGCACGCCAGCGTGGCTAAAACGAGTGAATATGAGCCGTATTCTTAGCACGCACATGGTCCATTCCGGCACGCCCCCTCTTTAAAGGGATACATCACTGTCCCTTAAAACAAGTGCTACGCGTCAAACAACATTCCTACCGCCATCTTTGTGATCTTGGTGTTTTGAAAATTCGATTTTTTGAATGTATTTCAGTGGGGGGGGGTTTAACCCTTAAATGGTAGAAGAGGAGGAGGATGCAGGAGAACGAACCTCTATCTGCAAACGTTTTGCCGCCTCCGTATCAGCTGATGCGCTCTTGCACGCTTTTTTCGTGACGATATACAAACCTTAACACAAACACAGTTAGAACAAGCGATATATCCATGCAGTATGCTGGGTAAAGAGACACTGAAGCACATGTCAGCATGGCGGGAAAATGCCTCTGAGGCAGTCGATTATTTACTAAAATGAATTTTTTTTATTATTTCTTTTTTGCATTGCCGTTATTCGTGTATTTCGTATTTTTTTACTATTATTTTTAGGGGGTGTTATTCCAATTTTGCGGATGTTAAAAACGCATAAAAGCGAACTGGGTATATATATAGATATTATCTATGAATGTAGGTATGTATGTATGTATGTGTGTATGTATGTATGTATGTATGTATGTATGTATGTATGTAAATACCTAATTGTGCTTGCGGGAAAGAGCCAAAAGCTCGTAACTTCCCGTCTCCTGGTTGGTATGTATGCATTTATGTATATACATATTATGTATATACAGTAGTGACCCCAACCCACGAATTTATTCCGTTCCCAAAACCTGTTCTTGGGTTTGTTTGTTTGTGAGTTGGATTTATTTTTCCCATTGAAAAGCATGTAAAGTCAATTAATCTGTTCCTAGTCACAATAAATATTCATTTTGAAGTTTTTCTTGTCAGTATAAATATGAAATATAATACAGGTTATATGCATTTCATCTGTAAAAGGAAAATTACATTAATAATAAAAAGGAATTCTATTTTACTAAAATAAAACATGGTACAGTACTGTATTTACCTCTGTGGATGATTGTTGCTGGCATATGTGGATGGTGGTGGAGGAGGAGGATGAGGATTAATGTTTGGAAGGAGAGTCCCCTTCCATAAAAACGTTAGGGAACTCTTCCTATACAAGATCTATTTCTGGTGTTTTCTCTCTCTTTTCTCTTTTGGTAGCTGCTGCTTTGCCTCCTGGCACAAGGAAGCAATTTGTCTCTTTCTTATTTGATAAATTTTTCTAAAAATATTTATCACATTGTCATCATCATGTTCACTACTCTATTGTTCACAATTTTATCTGGGTGATAATTCTTAATAAAAGCCTGCACATTATTTCACTTACTAAAAATTTCTTTAAATTCTTCACTGGACACCTTTACCCTCTCATCCCCCTCCTGCGCTGACTGCTCCTCTTGGAGAATCTTCACCTATATTCACGTTGCAACTCAGTTAATTCATCTGTGG
Source organism: Halocaridina rubra (assembly GCA_037179515.1). Classification (NCBI taxonomy): domain Eukaryota; kingdom Metazoa; phylum Arthropoda; class Malacostraca; order Decapoda; family Atyidae; genus Halocaridina; species Halocaridina rubra. The sequence goes on along the minus strand of JAXCGZ010017431.1, from coordinate 8,136 downwards.
TATGCTCTTTTTGGTCCTCCACCAGCTCCTCCACATACTCCTCATTGACCTCCAAGCCCAAACTTTTGCCAGTGGCCACAATTTCACTCACAATATGAATAGCCAACTCCTGCTTGAATCCTTCGAAGTCTCTATCAGGCACACAACCTGGCTAAAGTTTCCTTCAGGCGGAGTTCAACGTGCGATATTAGGCCTTCCATGATTTGTCAGTGAGGCCAATGCTGTGGAGGATATTAAAGTGGTATTTCCAGAAATCACAAAGGGTCAAATCCTTGTCATTGGTGACCTGAAAACACCTGGCAAAAAGACCCTTCGAATACAACTTTTTAAAATTAGAAATTACCTGCTGGTCTATGGGCTGGAGGAGAGGAGTGGTGTTGGGAGGCAGAGATTTGACTAATAAAGTCGTACTATATAGCAAGATCTTCTTCCACTCCTGGAGGATGGGCAGGAGCATTATCCATTATGAGGAGACACTACTTTATTTTTTTTTACCTACAGTATGTACTCTTTTCTACTGTATTTGTTATTAGTGGGAGAATGTGACAACTTTTTCTAAGTGTTGGACTTTGCTATTTTATACTGGATAGCAACTAGTGTATGCTATATACCTGAATATGTCCATGTTTTACTTTAGTAGAGTAGAATTCCTTTCTATTATTAACATAATTTTCCTTTCACAGATGAAATACATATAACCTGCATGGTTTTCAATGGGAAATATAAACCCAACCCAAGAACAGTTTTTGGGAACGGATTAAGTTCATGGGTTTGGGTTCCCACTGTGTATATATATATATATATATATATATATATATATATATATATATATATATATATATATATATATATATATATATATATATATATATATATATATATATACACACGGTGTTACCCCAGTTATTCGCGCTTCTTGGTTCGCTTTCTCACTCTATCGCATTTTTTTTTTGGATAATTTATTATTTTATTTCATGGGTATATGCAAAAATATTAAAATATTAAAAAAAAAAATTCAGTATTTTCATTTTTTTTTTAATTGAAAAAAACATATTTTATTATCTAATTGATAAAAAAAAATTATTTTCCAGCCTACGAATAATAAAACAGTAAAAAATAGTAAAAAACATAAATGTAGATAGATAGATAGATAGATAGATAGATACGTTTATTGACCGCCTCTTTTGAAAAGTACAGTATAATCTTTACAAAAGGAATATTTGGTCGAAATTACAGTGAATAAATACAATAGATTTTGTACAATCATCAAATAAGTAGATGAATTTTAAATTAATATACATTGTACTAATAACTGAATGATATACGTACGTACAGTATAACTCACAGTATTGCATCTTACGAAATAGTGTTCGATAGCGTACAATGTATTGGGGTCGCAGCTACGTGAGCTAGCATATATATTTATATTTCCAGTAGTTTCATGATTTTATTGCTAAAAAAACGTATTTATTAGCCTAAAAATAATAAAACAGTAAAAAATAGTAAAAAACATAAATACTAACAGTATTGCAACATGTAAAATATGATACCGCTATCAGCGTTTTGGACAAAGACTCGTTCAGTCTAACTCACGTTTTGCTTGTGTTCGATAGCGTACAATGTATTTGGGTCGAAGCTACGTGAGCTAGCATATATATTTATATTTCCAGTAGTTTCATGATTTTATTGATAAAAAAAAAACATTTCTTAGCCTAAGTATAATATAACAGTAAAAAATAGTAAAAAACATAAATACTAGCAGTATTGCAACATGTAAAATATGATACTGCTATCAGCGTTTTGGACAAAGGCTTCCACCATCTTCCATTGTCTCGCCTCACTCGTGTGCGCCATTCATGTTGTGCTTATTATTATTAATATGTTTTGCTTGTGATTTTTTTACTCGCATATTTTAACCTTTGCAATGCCTCCCAAGCATCCTTCATCGTCTAAGGCTTCTTGTAGTGAGCCTAAGCGGCAAAGGAAAATGTTAACCAATGTAGATAAAGTGAAACTCTTAGATATGTTGAAAGAAGGAAATAAGTTTGTGGATGTTGGCCGCTATTTTACGTAAACGTAAAGATTATTGTAAAATATGGAACCTATTAATGTCAAGTCATCATCACCTCATTCATGGTAAGTTTTCCTATCACTTTCATAAAAAAATTACGTTGCTTGCTGTTATTTATAATGTAAAGGGTGTTTTTTGAACAGTACAGGGAGGGTTTATACAGTGTAAAAGTAAAAATACATTAAAATATCTATGTACATATAGGCTGATCTCTACTCCACGGATTTCCGGGTTCGCGCCGGGTCCCGGAACCAAACTACCGCGATAAGTGAGGCAACACTATATATATATATATATATATATATATATATATATATATATATATATATATATATATATATATATATATATATTATATATATATATATATATATATACACACACAGTGTTACCCCAGTTATTCGCGCTTCCTGGTTCGCTTTCTCACTCTATCGCGGTTTTTTTTTTGGATAAATTATTATTTTATTTCATGGGTATATGCAAAAATATTAAAATATTAAAAAAAAAATTCTCAGTATTTTCATTTTTTTTTTTATTGAAAAAAACATATTTCATTATCTAATTGATAAAAAAAAAATTATTTCCCAGCTTACGAATAATAAAACAGTAAAAAATAGTAAAAAACATAAATGTTGATAGATAGATAGATAGATAGATACGTTTATTGACCACCTCTTTGAAAAGTACAGTATAATCTTTACAAAAGGAATATTTGGTCCAAATTACAGTGAATAAATACAATAGATTTTGTACAATCATCAAATAAGTAGATGAATTTTAAATTAATATACATTGTACTAATAACTGAATGATATACGTACGTGCAGTATAACTCACAGTATTGCATCATACGAAATAGTGTTCGATAGCGTACAATGTATTGGGGTCGCAGCTACGTGAGCTAGCATATATATTTATATTTCCAGTAGTTTCATGATTTTATTGATAAAAAAACATGTATTTATTAGCCTAAGAATAATAAAACAGTAAAAAATAGTAAAAAACATAAATACTAACAGTATTGCAACATGTAAAATACGATACCGCTGTCAGCGTTTTGGACAAAGACTCGTTCAGTCTAACTCACGTTTTGCTTGTGTTCGATAGCGTACAATGTATTGGGGTCGCAGCTACGTGAGCTAGCATGTATATTTATGTTTCCAGTAGTTTCATGATTTTATTGATAAAAAAACGTATTTCTTAGCCTAAGAATAATATAACAGTAAAAAATAGTAAAAAACATAAATACTAGCAGTATTGCAACATGTAAAATACGATACCGCTATCAGCGTTTCCGACAAAGGCTTCCACCATCTTCCATTGTCTCGCCTCACTCGTGTGCGCCATTCATGTTGTGCTTATTATTATTAATATGTTTTGCTTGTGGTTTTTTTACTCGCATATTTTAACCTTTGCAATGCCTCCCAAGCATCCTTCATCTTCTAAGGCTTCTTGTAGTGAGCCTAAGATGCAAAGGAAAATGTTAACCATTGTAGATAAAGTGAAACTCTTAGATATGTTGAAAGAAGGAAAAAGGTTTGTGGATGTCGGCCGCTATTTTACGTAAACGTAAAAATTATTGTAAAATATGGAACCTATTAATGTCAAGTCATCATCACCTCATTCATGGTAAGTTTTTCTATCACTTATATAAATAAATTACGTTGCTTGCTGTTATTTATAATGTAAAGGGTGTTTTTTTAACAGACAGGGAGGGTTTATACAGTGTAAACGTAAAAATACATTAAAATATCTATGTACATAGAGGCTGATCTCTACACCACAGATTTCCGGGTTCGCGCTGGGTCCCGGAACCGAACTACCGTGATAAGTGAGGCAACACTGTATATACAGTGATCCTCCGCAGGATCGCGTTTCTTGGTTCGTGTTTTCACTGTACCACGTTTTTTTTTTTTTTGGCAAATTATCATTTCATTTTTTGGGTATATGCAAAAATATTAAAATATTAAAAAAATAAAAATTCTCAGTATTTTCATTTTTTTTTATTGGAAAAAAATATATTTCATTATCTAATTGATAAAAAAAATTTATTTCCCAGCCTAAGAATAATAAAACAGTAAAAAATAGTAAAAAACATAAATTTAGATATACGTACGTACAGTATAACTCACAGTATTGCATCATGCGAAATAGTGTCCGATAGCGTACAATGTATTGGGGTCGCAGCTACATGAGCTAGCATATATATTTATATTTCCAGTAGTTTCATGATTTTATTGATAAAAAAACGTATTTCTTAGCCTAAGAATAATAAAACAGTAAAAAATAGTAAAAAACATAAATACTAACAGTATTGTAACATGTAAAATACGATACCGCTATCAGCGTTTCGGACAAAGGCTCGTTCAGTCTAACTCACGTGTGCGCCGTTCACGTTGTGCTTATTAAACTTTTGCTTGTATCCGATAGCGTACAATGTGTTGGGGTTGCAGCTAAGTGAGCTAGCATATATATTTATATTTCCAGTTGTTTCATGATTTTATTGATAAAAAAACGTATTTCTTAGCCTAAGAATAATGAAACAGTAAAAGATAGTAAAAAACATAAATACTAACAGTAGTGCAACATGTAAAATACGATACCGCTATCAGCGTTTCGGACAAAGGCTTCCACCATCTTCCATTGTCTCGCCTCACTCGTGTGCGCCGTTCACGTTGTGCTTATTAATACTTTTTGCTTGTGATTTTTTTACTCGCATATTTTAACCTTTGCAATGCCTCCCAAGCATCCTTCATCTTCTAAGGCTTCTTGTAGTAAGCCTAAGCGGCATAGGAAAATGTTAACCATAACAGATAAGGTAAGTTTACATATCACGTACATATAAATTTACGTTGCATGCTGTTATATATAAAGTAAAGGGTGGTTTTTCAACAGTGCAGGGAGGGTTTACAGTATACAGTAAATGTAAAAATAATTGTAAAATACCTATGTACATGAGTATGTCATATATATTTACGCTTGCATGCTGTTATTTATGGAGTAAAGGGTGGTTTGTTAACAGTACGGGGAGGGTTTATACAGTTTATACAGTGTAAGCGTAAAAATAAATTAAAATATCTATGTACATATAGGCTGATCCTACTCCGCGATTTCCTGCTTCGCACCGGGTCCCTTTCGAGCCCCCGCGATAATGGGGGGATCACTTTATATATATATATATATATATATATATATATATATATATATATATATATATATATATATATATATATATATATATATATATATATATATATATATATATCTGAGAGTCCAGTATATTTTGCCTTATTGCAGCCCAGGCTAGGTAAGATGCTTTTCCACCATTTTGGCACACTCTCTTATTAGGCCTGATGAATTCAATGGTCCTACCACACAGGGAGCACCACTCTCCTCACCTCCTTATTTGTAATAGGAGGGTGATAAAACATTTATATTAGGCACTTCAGGGTAGTAAAACTTGAGACTTCTTAGCACTATCTTTAGTAAGCAGTCCAAGGTACCCTGGACTAAGACCGTTCATTTCGCTAAATCTTCCGTCTTCAGTATTGTGAATCATGGTGAATTGATTAGTGCGTGGAGACAAGTTTTTAAGGTACTCTGGACCAAGTCCTTTCATTTCTTTAAATCTTCTGTCTTTAGTCTTGTCCATCATGTTGAATTGATTAGTGCTTGGAGACTAGTTCTAATTTGAAAAGCAATCTGTTGTATAAGGGGAGGGTGAAAGCAGAAGCAATCTGTTGTGGAATGGGAGAGTGAGAGCAGAAGCACTCTGCCTTGGCCAACCTACTAGGGATTCTCCAAATATCTACAAATAAATATAATAATTTAAGATTAAACATAATACCTCTTTTCTTCTCTGTCACGTCTGTGACTCTGTCAGTGGTATTTGTATAATATTATAGGATGTTGTTACATATTCCCCATCAGTGGTTTGTTGATATTTGCATATGCATCATATCCTGTTTAAGTTATTAGGGTGGCCATAACCATAACAAAAGAACAGACATAAAGATTTTTGCTATCTTATCCAAACTTTGTACTCTCCTGGTAGTTTTACAAAAAAAAAAAAAAAAAATCAATAGAGGGAGAAGAGATTGCCAAGTAACTACCTGTAGTAAATGAAGCAACTGGTGTTTATTCTTTATGGATATATAAGACTTTATTGTCAGTTGCGTACCCATACATGCGTCATCTCTTCTGCTTGTTTTGCAGTGAGAAAATAAGCTCAAGGGAAGAGGGATTGCCAAATATCTTGACTGAACCAACAGATTTCAATATTTAATTGAAATATGACCTTTTCTCAAATGCATAGAGTATTATGGAATAGAAAAAATCATACCTTTGTAAATTATATTTCAAGTGTATTGTAAATGTATTTGCAATACTTTTAATAAATTCTTTTTGTACTTGAGCAGGTTTCCTTTCCATGCAAAATATTAACTTTAGTGTCATTGATCATGCAGACGAGACGAACGGCTCTCATTCACTGCCCCCCTTGAAGTATGACTATGATGCACTGGAACCACATATCTCAGCTAACATCATGGAGATACATCACACCAAGCATCATCAAGCATACATTAACAATCTCAATGCTGCTACAGAGAAGGTACAAATTATATACATTGTCAACTCCTTTCATTTGCATTATAATTTTCATCCCTTCCTCATGCTGATTTTTATTACTTCCCAGAAGGAAAATATTACTTCATTTGTCAATAATGTACATGTGTTCTGCAATATTGATTTATATGATAACAGTCGAAGAATATGTCATTGAATTCTCTACAATTTATTTACTATACTTAGATGTCACCAAATATATTACCTCACTCTCCCACAACTAAAGTTATTACTCTGCTCTGCCACCACTTACATTGATATGTTCATAAAATTAAAAATAAATTAACAGACTCGATAACAAACATTTTCCAAGTTTATTTTAACAATGTGTTATATGATAAGAAATGAAATGTCGAGAATTTAGAAAGTGATCGAAAATTAATTCAACTTGATTGACCGTTTCAAACCCTTTTTTAGTAGACTTAAGCAGATACAGAAATTATTCAGAAATCTGGTTAGAAGGAAAAGAAGGGATTGTATCAATATCATAACAAGAATTCTCTACAATATAACTGCTGTCATAACTAGCTTGACATTCTTTATCACAGCAAAGTTCTTTATTCATAGTATAGTATACAAAACACAATTAAGATATAACATTCCAAAATACATAATTCTAATCCATTTAAGGAATGAATATTTACGTTGGAAATAAAAAATTGTGAGGCGTGCTCATTCTAAAATAATATGAGACATCTGCGAGATGCGTTGGAGGATCTAAAGTTTGGCACTGATCTCTTTGAGCCGCTGCTTTGATTGCAGGTTGTGCAAAGTGCGCGAGGGTTCCACACAAAATAAAGAGAGCATGATTGCTTTGTTTGTGTTTCAGAAATACTTTCATAAATTGTTTTGTACTATTACTTAATTTTATACTATTCCCAGCAAAATCTTATGTACCACACATTTTTGTATATTATTTTTCTACCAATTTCTCCCTCGAAATCTCCAGAATACATCAGTTAACCCAGTGGTTACTGGTAGAGAATCTGTTTTACTATTACTTCCATTTCATCGCACTATCTTGTAAGTATGCTAGTATGTGGAGTCCGGGGTTTATAACTGTAAAGTATTTTAACAATTAGAGTTTAAAAAAACTGCATAACTCATTAAATCTCCTTACAGCTGATGGAAGCAGAAATGCACAGTGATACAGCTGCAATGAATGCCTTAATCCCAGCCATCAAGTTTAATGGAGGAGGTCACTTGAATCACTCTATTTTCTGGACTAATATGTCTCCTGATGGAGGAGGCGAACCTTCTGGAGCTGTTGCAGAAGCTATTGATGCTGAATTTGGTTCATTTGAAGATTTCAAAGTGAGTCTTCCATTTCCATATAGTCTGCTTACAGATTACAATTAATTTATACATTTTTATGGATGCTGTCGGTTTCAAAAAGATTAACGATTGGAATATTGACCTGTGTGTTCACCTTTATATAT
>JAXCGZ010017430.1:65000-67699 GCA_037179515.1 Halocaridina rubra | reverse complement strand
AAAAAAATTAAGATTACCTTGAATTGGTGTGTATGAAAATTATCAATTTGCAATGAATAATCAGATAACTGAGAAAAACTTTTACATCATAGTAATAGAATAACAACAACTATAATAATAATAATAATAATAATAATAATAATAATAATAATAATAATAATAATAATAATAATAATAATAATAATAATAATAATAATAATAATAATAATAATAATAATAATAATAATAATCAATGATTAACAATAATAATAATCAATAATTAATAATAATAATAATAATAATAATAATAATAATAATAATAATAATAATAATAATAATAATAATAATAATAATAATAATAATAATAATAATAATAATAATAATAATAACTGATAATACTGAAAATAATGAAGAAAATAACAGTGATAATAGTGATACTAAAGTAGAACGAAGTATAAAGGCAAACACCATAATAACATGTTACAAACAGTATATATATTTTTTTTAAAGTGACTAACATCACCATAGATCTTAACTTGAAGATCAATGAAGATATGTTAGGAAAATTACTTTAAATCATTAAATTTGATTAGTGTGTGAGCAGTAATAAGTATTTGTCCAAAAGAAAACTATATAGATTGCCTTTAAAAGCTTTGAACGAGGATGAATATTTAAGATTTTCTGAAATATTGTTCCAGAGTGTTGGCCCTTTTTGCCATAGATAATCTTTTGTTTATTTATTACTGTTGAATCCAACCTATCATTTCCTTTTCAGTATATTAATATTGCATTGCTTGTGTGTTTATATGTTTGAGCGTGTGTGCTCACGGGAAAGAGCCCCATACTCGTAACTCCCCGTCCCTTAGTCAGTTTTATTTTTGCTTACTCACTAACTTGGCTATCCTTGAAATATTAAATTTATTTAGCACTTAATATTTCTTTCCTTATGGTGTGTGTGTGTGTGTGTGTGTGTGTGTGTGTGTGTGCGCGTGTGTGTGTGTGTGTATGTGTGTGTGTGGGTGTGGGCGTGGGCGTGGGCGTGGGCGTGGGTGTGGGTGTGTGTGTTTTGTGTGTGTTTGTGTGCGTGTGTGTGTGTGTGTGTGTGTGTGTGTGTGTGTGTGTGTGTGTGTGTGTGTGTGTGTGTGTGTGTGTGTGTGTACAAGAGAAGTGAGAGTTGGGTATTCCAACCATTATCGAAATCCTAATGGACATAATAAACTTTTATTTTTTCACTCGAGGCGGAGCATGATAATGGGAATAAGTGGTTAGTAGATCTGAAACAGGATAGATAGAATATACAGAATACATATTAATAATTGGAGAAAGAAAAAAGAATGATAGAGGAAGAATGAATAGGAGATAGGCTAGAAAGATGACAATAAAGAAAACCAGAGCAAGGGCATGCACTCAGGGTAACGATTACATCTGCCAAAACAAGTCCTTCGCAAGAAGGCAACCGTCCTAGCCCTTGGTAGAAAAGGGAGTCCGTGACGTAAAACCGGAACAGAACAAATAATATTTGAGATAAAGTTGATAAATGCAAATACTAAGCAAAACAGAAAATAGACTTGATGAACTGAAAAAAAAATGGATCTTGTCCTGCCATTGGCTTCAGAGATAAATTTGCTCACTTACAGAAGCTGCTTAGTTGACAGGAGCTATAACATTAGATACTACTAACATGAATGACTATATTATAGTCTGTATTACGACACAAATTTAATTGACTTAAGCATATATATCGGCCTAGAATAGTTTCAGAATTAATAGAATAATCTAAACTTTATTTACATTTTGCTGCATCATCATTGTTTGCAAATCATTCTCAAAATACCTATTTTGTATGCTCACTCACGTAGAAAATGAGAAGAATAAAAAATCCACCAATTCTTTCGATAGGCCATTTGATATTCAGTGAGGCTACTGGGAGCCATCACATTTTCATATATCTATTCCTAATATTGTAGGTTTTAAATATTCTATTGCCCTCTCACTCCTCATACACGTTCTCCATTGCAGTAAATGTTTATTAGAGTATTCCTTTCATACAGCTAGGGTTTTTTTTTTTTTGCACGTGTTCCCAGGGACGCAGATGGTTATTTTATTCAGTAGTTTCGTTGTCAGAAACCATTGCTTGTGAGAGACTATCCTCCCTTGACCTTGTATTATTTGTAAAGATGGTTTCATTGCAAAATGGCACTTTTAACGCATCCAGTGCCTTGTTTTATATATCTTGCTGAAGGGGTAGGCGAGAATACTTCCTTTGTGTTCCCCTACGGTCGTAAACTTCGACTGAATGGAGCTGATCGAGAGGACTGGGTTTCCCCTCCTTTGTATTTCCTCTCACAGAGTCAAAATTTTTGCTTTGACTCAGCCACCTGCCATATAAGGGGGATTATGGCTTTCATATGTAGGTAGATAGTTTAGGTATCTGCTACCATCTTAATTTTATCTCTTCCTATAGGAATACTCATTCACAGCTCCACAAACACCTTTCCCTCAAACTATTAATTAATGTTTCAACCATTTTTTCAAGCAATCGGACTGAGACATCTGCATAAATTTTTATTTGAATCTGTTTCACGAGAAGAAAATGAATACTGTAAACATGATTACTTAACTACGAAGGCTAAACAGAAAGCAACGAAGTACCTATGAGCATGCAAGTGCATTTATGTACTCATCTTCAGAACTATACCTCTGAAGATGAGCACATACAT
>JAXCGZ010017430.1:32500-57500 GCA_037179515.1 Halocaridina rubra | reverse complement strand
TGATAAAAATAATAATAATAATAATAATAATAATAATAATAATAATAATAATAATAATAATAATAATAATTATAATGCTAATAATAATAATTGTAATACTGATAATAAATATGATAATAATGATAATAATAATGATGATAATAATAATAATGTTGATAATAATAATAATGCTGATAATAATAATGATGATAATAATAATAATGCTGATAATAATAATAATGCTGATAATAATAATAATAATAATAATAATAATAATAATAATAATAATAATAATAATAATAATAATAGTAATAATAACAATAATAATAATAATAATAATAATAATAATAATAATAATAATAATAATAATAATAATAATAATAATAATAACAATAATAATAATAATAATAATAATAATAATAATAATAATAATAATAATAATAATAATAATAATAATAATAATAATAATAATAATAATAATAATAATAATAATAATAATAATAATAACTGACAGGAAGAGAAAAAATATACAGATTATTGAATCTATTTCCCCCTGAGGAAGAGAAGTAAGATTACTTTCTCCTTGTTCTATTGTGTGTCGTGAAAGTCGACTAATGGGGGGGAGCGAGGGAACTGGGAATCACCTCCTCTGCATATTCTTCCTGCATGGTCAAAGTCTTTTGCTCTGACTTAGCCACCTCCCCCCTTATAATAGGAATACAGCTTTTGTCTGTGTGTGTGTGTGTGTGTGTGTGTGTGTGTGTGTGTGTGTGTGTGTGTGTGTGTGTGTGTGTGTGTGTGTGTGTGTGTGTGATTACCTAATTGTGATTACCTAATTGTGTTTACGGGAAAGAGCCCAAAGCTCGTATCTTCCCGTCTCCTGATCGGTTCCATTTTAGACTTAGTGATACTTATCGTACCTGTCCTTAAAACTATGGATTGAGATAGCATTAACTACCTCCTCGCTTAGCGAATTCCAATTATCAACTACTCTTACACTGAAAAAGTATTTCCTTACATCCTGCAAAGAAGTTTTCTTACGAAGCTTCAAACTATGACCTCTAGTTCTAGAGCCAGCCATATCGAAATATCGATCCCTATCCACTCTATCATAACCATGAAGGAATTTAAAGACTGTCACCATATCCCCCCTTACTCTTCTAGCTTCGAGTGATGGCAAGTCTAATTCCCTCAGCCTCTCATCATAACCGAGATTGCGTATTTCTGGCACCAGTTTCGTGGCATGTCTTTGAGCTTTTTCAAGCTTATCTATGTGCTTTTTCAAGTGCGGATTCCAAAAGGGGGCTGCATATTCGAGTTTTGGCCTCACATAGGTTACATAAATATTTCTGAACATTTCCTTGTCCATGTGCCTGAAGGCTACCCTTACATTTGATAAGAATGCATATGCTGCCCTTACTACGCCATTTATATGTATTTCTGGAGACAAATCTGTCAGTATGTTTACTCCTAGATCTCTCTCATTTCCTGTCTCTTGAAGTTGTACTCCAGCCACCGAGTAGTCAAGTGTGTGTGTGTGTGTGTGTGTGTGTGTGTGTGTGTGTGTGTTTGTATATATATATATTATATATATATATATATATATATATATATATATATATATATATATATATATATATATATATATATATATATATATATATATATATATATATATATATATATATATATATATATATATATATATATATATATATATATATATATATATATATATATATATATATATATATATATATATATATATATATATATATATATATATATATATATATATATATATATATATATATATATATATATATATATATATATATATATATATATATATATATATATATATATATATATATATATATATATATATATATATATATATAATACTTCGTACTTATTGTCTATGCTTCGTATTAATTTTCTCTCACATAACGTCTTTCTTAACTGCGTCTTGCTTCATTTTATTATTAATCTCAACACTTGAAAGTCCTTCTGCGCAGCCTTCCTGCCACATAATTATCGTACAAAATGATCAGGGAGATTCCATTCTGAATCGAGAGGGATGTAAAGTGCTTGGTGAAAGCTACACACCGCTTGTAAAATCAGAATTATCTCTTAGCCTTCTTGTTATATCATTAAAACTTGGAGCTTTATGTAATTATATTTGCAATTGCTCAGTACTTTCACAATATTGTATATTACTACTCAGTCAGATTATTTCAAGCACAACAACACCCCCGTTTTTCCTATGTAGATGCACCCCAATGAAAATATATATTATTGTAGTAATGGCTGTCTTTAATATCTAATTATCTAACTGGGAATACTTACTTAGCTAGTTTTGCATTTTACTCTAAGATCCATCATCCTTTCAGCTAAGGTATCCCCCACCCCACCCCACCCCACCCTCCTTTGATTTCTTTAACAAGAAGGGAGATTCCATTCTGAATTAACAGGGACGTCCTTGTAACCGTGAATTTCTCAAACATAAATGTAACTGTCATATGACTAAGCCATCTCAATACATAAATTTAAAAACCAGTATAATATGTATGTTTAATAGCTTTTGCTTTATATCAACATAATTTTGTGTTTTTGCATCAACTTCTTGTGTTCACCCATGTAAACACCGGTTTTTCTATTTTCTCCTCGCCTGTCTTCAACGCAAACTACTCTTAATAAGAAATTGTTGGTTGTTTGTGAGATAAAAGGTACTTAGCTATAGCCTATTCGTTCAGACTTCGCCCTGGGCAGTGGAGAGGGGAGAAAAGTTAATTCCTACCTTATTATCTCCACTGCTACATTACAATAATTAGTTCCGACTGTTTTAAGCTGTAGTAGGAAGGTGACAGATGATTAATGACCCATGATAAACTTAAAAATAGATTTCATTAGAATATATTTTTTATTTTAAAGGAAGGCTGATGAATCTGCCGTGGCAGCGAAGTAAAAAAAAAATCCACGTTGATTGGTTCAAGAGACTTGTGACGTCAGATTAGCTCAGCGTTGATTGGTTGTAGACAATGACACCATAATAATCATCTCTTCTTGAAACTGATGGCTCCGTCTTCCAATATACTCTTCTGTATATTAGATATTTACTTACGGAAATAATATGTAAGTTTATTATGGGTCATTATTCTTTAGTCACCTTCCTGCTACAGCTCAAACCAATCGGGACTAGTTATTGTAAAGTAGCAGTGAAAAAAATATGGTAGGAATGAACATTTCTCCCTTCCCGACTGCCCAGAGCAAAGTTTGAACTCTAAAAGTTTTGCTGTTCATTCTCAGATCCAGCTCCTCTTACCCTTAATACAAAGGTCTCTACGCAACCCCCCTAACCCCCTAATAATTCTGAGAGATCCTCACTCCCGACAACAGGACAGTAGACAAAATCAAGCCTGTAACGGTATAGGGTACCCTATCCCCTCCCCAACATAAGAATGCCCATTCAAGAGTACCCTATTGCCCCCAATGAATGCTAAAAATAGAAACCCACGGTGAGTTCATGTAAATTAGTGATGTTTTTTGCTAATAGATGGAGTAACCTTGTACTTTCTCATCATAAATTGGAAAAATACGACTGCTGAGATATGTATAAAAGATTTTTTCGGGGCAATTAAACTCTAAATACATTTAATTTGTGGGTTGGGGTACTGTACATAGATTATTATTATTATTATTATTATTATTATTATTATTATTATTATTATTATTATTATTATTATTATTATTATTATTATTATTATTATTAATGGTGAGGTAGCCATAATTGTACCCAGAGAACAGCAGTTTTCATTTTTTATTATTACTTTTCTTGTGCGTCGAAGGAAGTGGCTCAGGGAGATAGGGACGCAGTGGTTTCTGTTCTTGCTGGAAAGTAAACAAAGGATGACGTAACAGGCTAGACTATGTTAAATATCTGCAAAGTCAACTCTTTCTAGTACAGTGGTAACGTGCTGGCCTCGCATTCTCGAGGTCGACGGATCGCGCCCCGTTCAGGCAAGAGAGTTTAAGCTGTTTACTGGGGAGGTTACTGCTGTGGCTAGGCACCACAGTGGGGGTAGGGGCCTGTGCCGGCCGCGACCACTCTACGGGTCCTCCATGACCAGTTCCACCCATCCGTGAGTGGAAAATCTAAAAAAGAAAAAATCAAAACTATGGCTGCACCACTGTGTCCAGGGGAGTTTGTATGTGTGTGTATGTGTCCTCTTATATATTCTGACAAAGCGATTTGTCTTTATTAGTTGAGTGCACACAAGCACACACGCAAACACACGCAAACACACACACACACACACACACACACACACACACACACACACACACACACACACACAAACACACACACACACACACACACACAAACGAAGAAAAGCTCCATTAATTTCCTTTTCTTTCTACTTAGCGTGAGTTTGATTGGTAAGCTACCATTCCTAGGTCCGTGAGACTTAATTATCTGCAATTGCTTTCAATGACGGTTTGAAACTGAAGAACTTTGGTACTCATTAGGGTACGAATGCTTTCTTGATATTACCCTCATTAAATACACTTAATGAGTATCCACGTGTAGTACTTGTTCACACCCAAATGGAGCCTGGTTCGATTTGCTATGAGAGAGCTCATGTCGATTTACCTTGTTGATAGGTGTCATGTATAAGGGATTTGTTGCATTATATTAAATCTTATTATTATTATTATTATTATTATTATTATTATTATTATTATTATTATTATTATTATTATTATTATTATTATTATTATTATTATTATTATTATTATTATTATTATTATTATTATTATTATTATTATTATTATTATTACTATTACTACTACTATTACTATTACTATTATTATTATTATTATTATTATTATTATTATTATTATTATTATTATTATTATTATTATTATTATTATTATTATTATTATTATTATTATTATTATCATTATTATTATTATTGGCGCTACTGTTGCTGTTGCTGTTATATACATAAAAATTTTCCTAGTTATCAAACAATCTGAGTTTGTTGACTTTAATTTGTGCCGAGGAAATTCTAACGACCTACAAATACAAAAAAACAAATAAACAAACAAGAAATATCAGATTTGGAGAAGCAAATGAAGCAGGCTTGTGCAAACAACTCCTAATATCGGGGCCAAAAAAAAAAAATCGGAGTAAACAAATGCAAGTTATGTCGATTTGAACCAACGAATAATTAACTGGTTAATAGATTAACAAAGCGAATGATGACTTCGTGGCTATTTCCTTTATATTCATTATGTTTAGTCTATTTTTTTTTATTTCATCGTGTGTTTATTTAGTTGTTAAACTAACGGATTAATCGTTTTAAATTTTAGTTATTTGTTTATTTATTTTTCGTGCTTATTAGAATTTGGTATTTACTTGTACACACACACACACACACACACACACACACACACACACACACACACACACACACACACACACCACGCACACACACACACATCACACATCACACACACATATATATAGTATTAATTACTTATGGCATATTTTATGGATCTCTCTCTTCGGTGTTTCAACATATCGGTGATTAATTAATATTATTCACTCAGTAAAGGTTAATATAATTATTTTGGATTAAGAGCAAAATTAATGAAAAACGAATTCTTAATTCACAGGATATTGTGAGATTTGAATAGGATAACATAAAACTATTGTAGCGATTGTTAAAAAAAAATATTTATTTTTTAGTAACTTATCGGTATAACTCAAATGACACCTCAAACAAGATTTAGACAAAATTGCACCTAATTATTTCAGCAGTTATTGGAATCAATCTATGATTGTTTCCTAAATGGCATGATAATCCTAGTTGCACAAACTTTTCTAATACAGATTATGGAGTCTAACAATGACGAAACCATCGCAGTACTTCAGATTAAAAAAAAAAAAGCCGGTTTTCCAAAACTAACTGGCTTGTGAAACCTTTTTACACAAACTTTTCTAATCTGATCAATCTATGGTTTTCTCCTAAATGGCATGATAATCCTAGTTGCAAAAACTTTTCTAATACAGACTATGGAGTCTAACAATGACAAAACCATCGCAGTACTTCAGATTTAAAAAAAAAAAAAAAAGTTTTCCAAAACTAACTGGCTTGTGAAACCTTTTTACACAAACTTTTCTAATCTGATCAATCTATGGTTTTCTCCTAAATGGCATGATAATCCTAGTTGCAAAAACTTTTCTAATACAGACTATGGAGTCTAACAATGACAAAACCATCGCAGTACTTCAGATTTAAAAAAAAAAAAAAAAAAAAAAGTTTTCCAAAACTAACTGGCTTGTGAAACCTTTTTACACAAACTTTTCTAATCTGATCAATCTATGGTTTTCTCCTAAATGGCATGATAATCCTAGTTGCAAAAACTTTTCTAATACAGACTATGGAGTCTAACAATGACGAAACCATCGCAGTACTTCAGATAAAAAAAAATTAAAAAACGCCTTTTTACACAAACTTTCCTAATCTGATCAATCTATGGTTTTCTTCTAAATGGTGTGATAATCCTAGTTGCAAAAACTTTTCTAATACAGATTATGGAGTCTAACAATGACGAAACCATCGCAGTACTTCAGATAAAAAAAAAGCCGGTTTTCCAAAACTAACTGGCTAGTGAAACCTATTTACACAAACTTTTCTAATCTGATCAATCTATGGTTTTCTCCTAAATGGCGTGATTAATCCTAGTTGCAAAAACTTTTCTAATACATATTATGGAGTCTAACAATGACGAAACCATCGCAGTACTTCAGATTTAAAAAAAAAAAAAAAAAAAAAAAAGGTTCTCCAAAACTAACTGGCTTGTGAAACCTTTTTACACAAACTTTTATAACTGAATTATGGCACCTAGCAATTCCTTTATCTCTGATGACAAGACAAATTTCAGGACTGAACAAATGAGATTAAGCGATCTGGATAGGATCCTAGGAAATAGGTTTGGATATTGGCCCTTTGTGATGACAAGGATTGTTAGTTAGAAACAAAGGATCTCCATTACAGCGCTCTAGAACCCTCGATATTAAACAAGTTTACTATAAGGTGTTGCTGGGTTAATCTTTCTTTCTTTCTTTCTTTCTTTTCTTGTTGTTCAAAATCTTTTGAACTATAAGGTGTTGCTGGGTTAATCTTTCTTTCTTTCTTGTTTTCTTTCCTAGTTGTTCATAATCATTTGAACTATAAGGTGTTGCTGGGTTAATCTTTCTTTCTTTCTTTCTTTCTTTCTTTTTTTCTTTCCTAGTTGTTCATAATCTTTTGAACTATAAGGTGTTGCTGGGTTAATCTTTCTTTCTTTCTTGTTTTCTTTCCTTGTTGTTCATAATCTTTTGAACTTTAAAGGTTAATTCTTTTTTTTAATGAGTGTGACACCGGGACAGACAAAACCTACAGTCATCACCTTTGGTGAGAGATTCTCTTTGTTCTTGGAATCAGAGATTTTGCTTGTATGTGTCACCATATTTGTGGGATCGTTCCAGGTTTGATTTCTTATTACTCTGTATCGCTTTTTTATGCTTTAGAAACGATATAGAGCTCTCGATATAACTCAGCTTTTCTGAATGTTGTGTTTTCTCAGTCGGCCATTCGTTATTTTCGTTCGTTAGAGATTATTCTTGCTTGTATGACCTTGGTTCGTGGATCTATATTTGTTGTATTATTCATTCATTAAATGTCTTTTAAGTTTTTTGTTGTTCGCTTTCCAAAATGCGTGACGTCCTAATGCTGTTCCTTTTTGGGGGGTTATTGGCACCTTTCGAGGGTCAAGTGAGGTCAAATCATTATACCAATATCTTGTTACCTCCATTTATTTATTTATTGAGACCGTATCACAAAGATACTAACTTAATATGGTACATACATACATACATACATACATACATACATACATACATACATACATACATACATACATACATACATACATACATACATACATACATACATACATACATACATACATACATACATACATACATACATACATACATACATACATACATACATACAAACATACATACATACATACATACATACATACATATACAATAACAGCATTCTCCATTGTAATGGGTTGGCCGAGTCAAAGCACACATATTCACCATAAACCAAACACACCTCTGTCACTCTTCTTAGCTCCTTGGGGATAAGAGAATACCACATGAAATTGGTAGGTCTCTAATTTGCTCTATGCAATCTTAGATGGTTAATGATCCAGCCACTTTAGAGTACGAAATTCAATTCAACAAATATCAAACCAATACATTATAAAACTTCATCTAGAGTTGCAGACATATGCAGATAGATTTAACACTTCTAGAAATAAAAATACTATAATAGTCCCTATCAGGAAATTTCCTGATTAGGATATCATTACTTAAACTTTGAAATCTTTCTTGTATCTGTCGCGTACAATGGTGGGTTTCTTTTTACCCGTTAATTATTCTTTGTGCACATTGATTCATACCTTCAATACAATGACAATTGATCATGTACAGCTAGCGTCTTTTTAAAGAAACTGATGGATTGCCACAGTCTATTCAATCTTTCTCATGTGCACCACTGGTTGAAATTCTGATCCAGGCCAGTTAAATTAATCATCACAGAAAACTATTTATATCATCTCAAACAAGACAGAAGTGCTCAGTCGGTAATTACTTATGTCCTGAAAGTTTTTGTGTATTCATTATTTCTCATTACACTGAAGTTTCGATTCCTAGTCTTTGGCATCTATATTTCATCATCAGGATCTGGCAATGGCGTCATTAAAGCAAGACATCAATGTACAGCTTATTATATCATGTACTCTCTCTCAGTGTAGTTGTTGGTCCGGTCCAGTTTGTAACACCATGTACCTCTATGGCTTGTCAGCGTACCCTCTTTCTAAATGCATCTCTGGGTCCGAATCGTGGTCCAGGCCAAACTATGTGTTTCATCAGAGCAAGCAACAGTACTAATATCTTTATAATCTGGACCAATTTGTAATGCCATGTACCTAGATGGTTTGTCATCGCACCCTCTTCCTCAGTGTACCTGTGGGACCAAATTGTGGTCCAGGCCAAACTTTGTGTTTCATCACAGCGAACACCCGTCTTAATATCGCCAGACCAAACACGATTCATCTCTTGCAATGCAGCGCCTTGACAGTGTATCGATGTACAACTCTGCCGTTGAATAACAAGCTCAGAACGTCGTTAATCTTGCTCTGGGTAACGTCCTCCTAACAAATATGTACGAGATCGTTTATCTTCGATTGCCAATATGCGCTCTGGATCCTCCCACTCCTCTTGTTCTGATCGCTGTAAGACTCGCTCTCATGCATGGAAATGGTTTAGTAGAGCTATTTATGATTTTTTTTTTACCGACTTTTCTTCTTCTTTAGTGTTAAGTTACGTGAGTCACTTCATATTAACAGAAAAAAAAATGCAGACTGTTTAGTAAGTATCGAGTCTCACAGTAAGTATTTTTGAGTATTTTTTTTAAGACGCAAGTACCTCTGGCCCAGTTTTGAGATCAAATATAAGACAATGGTATTTTCAATACTATAATTTTTAGTGGTTGCTTATCATTTCATAATCACTTATAATATTTAAACAATGTCTCAGAATATGTCTTCTCACAGTCAGTTAGTAAAATTATTACTTACGAGTTAAAATTACCGAAGACAGACAATATAGATATGAAGCAGACAAGTTCTTAAAGCGTAGTCTTCGTTTCGCCCATGCGAGAAAGTCGAAATTCTCTCTCTCTCTCTCTCTCTCTCTCTCTCTCTCTCTCTCTCTCTCTCTCTCTCTCTCTCTCTCTCTCTCTCTCTCTCTCTCTCTCTCTCTCTCTCTCTCTCTCTCTCTCTCTCTCTCTCTCTCTCGGGAGCAAATGACTTTCAGATTTCCTAGGAAATGCCATTTAAGAAGGCGTCAAGTCCTCTTTTGAACCTTTTCAGCTCTCTTATTATCACGTAGTTGTTGTCAACAGCAACCCGCACACCCTGCTGGTACAAAAAGAGAGCGAAAGAAAATAAGAGAGGAAATGAGAGAGAGAAAGAGAGAGAGAATGAGAGAAAAAAATATTCATTTTGCTTATATAATGTAGAGATTACTCAAGCTGTGAATATGAAAATCTTCATGTGTTTCCCTATGTAGACAGACAGACAGACAGACAGACAGACAGACAGACAGACAGACGGAGGGAGGTAGGGAGGGAGGGAGGGAGGGATAGATAGATAGATAGATAGATAGATAGATAGATAGATAGATAGATAGATAGATAGATAGATAGATAGATAGATAGATAGATAGATAGTGAGAGACAGATTACCTAATGCATAACGCCCAAAACAAATAAGAGCCCCAACAACAAAAGTAATCTCCCAAACAGAGAAAAAATGAATAAAGATATGTAAACCTTTTACAAAAAAAAAAAATAAAAAAAAAATAATAATCGTAGGATAAAAACAAGTAAACAAAGACAATAACAGGACCAACATCGATAACGCATGAAATGACAAATAAACAAACAAATAAATAACAACAGCACTGGCACCATAATGCTGGAATTGACATCACTTTAAGCCCTAATAACAACAGCTGTCACAAGCAAACAATAAAATTGTCAGCAAGCCCATCAAGAACAACACTTAACTCACGATTATAAGGCAGTAATATTACAACAACAACAACAACAACAACAACAACAAC
Source organism: Halocaridina rubra (assembly GCA_037179515.1). NCBI lineage: Eukaryota > Metazoa > Arthropoda > Malacostraca > Decapoda > Atyidae > Halocaridina > Halocaridina rubra. Next base: position 46,768 of record JAXCGZ010017430.1, on the reverse strand, counting down.
AACAACAACAACAACAACAATAACAATAATAATAATAATAATAATAATAATAATAATAATAATAATAATAATAATAATAATAATAATAATAATAATAATAATAATAATAATAATAATATTAATAGTAATAATAATAATAATAATAATAATAATAATAATAATAATGAATTGCAGGAAAAAGCACACTTCTATGTAATATAGAATAAAACTGAGAACATTAATAATTAAAAAAAAAAGCATTACGTACCAAAGTATCTGATGAAATGATGATATATGAGAGAGAGAGAGAGAGAGAGAGAGAGAGAGAGAGAGAGAGAGAGAGAGAGAGAGAGAGAGAGAGAGAGAGAGAGAGAGGAGAGAGAGAGAGAGAGAGAGAGAGAGAGAGAGAGCTTAAAAACAGGATCATTGCTCTCTGACCCAGGAAATCAATTTCATTCTAGTAATTCTAAAATATTCATAGAATAAAAAAATATAAAAAAAAAAGCCATATTATTCACTATGCATATTCCCGTGGGGCAATTACTCTTGGAATGTCATAATGCATTTTCGATAACCAAATAAAAAAAACATAAAAATACTTATTTTAAAACCGATTTAAGCATTCATGAGTTTATTCATTCCTACCCAGTTACCTCTCTCTCTCTCTCTCTCTCTCTCTCTCTCTCTCTCTCTATCTCTCTCTCTCTCTCTCTCTCTCTCTCTCTATATATATATATATATATATATATATATATATATATATATATATATATATATATATATATATATATATATATATCGATCAATAAGTCTATCAATCAATCTGTCTCTATCGATCAGTCTATCAATCGATCTATCTCTGTATATCAATCTATGTATGTATCTATGTATTTATCTATCAATGTATCTATCTATCTATCTAACTCTATTTATATAAATCTATCTATCTATCTATATATCTATCAATCTATCTTTTTTATCTATCTAGCTAGCTAGTAGTAACACAGTAAACGCATAAAAAATCTTAGATTAAAGAATTAATAGGAGGCCACAAGTTTTGGTATACTCTGTTGGTAAAATCTTAAAAGTAAAAGCAAATTTTTGCATCCCAAAATTGTCTCTTGTCTTAAAACTTATAAACGTTATTGGATTAGGTTTTAGATTCCCATGGTAATGCTGATATGTGCAGTTTTTATATATATTTAAAGCAAAATTTTCATAATTTTCATGACCTCTAAATGTAACTTAAGGAAATTTTTTTTCCATAAAATGCTCGACTCTGAGTGACAAACCCAGATTTGATCCCACTGTGGGGCATTAGGAAGGGCATCTAGCCTTGATTCCCTAGCTCCAGCATGTCTGTCCACCCTTATTATGGGGATTAATAGTGACCAGTAAAACGGCAAAAACTTAGTGCCAGCCACAGCTTGGCAGCAAAAGTAATACGTAAACAGAGAAAATATAAAGCTTTATTAGCATTGAAAGTGACTTTTATTTTATTAACTAAGTATGAATGAATAGAATAAGCAGCCCATTTCTCTAACGGTTTTCCTATTGTAAAGACGAATTCTCATCTTTTGCCCGCATTACCTCCCAGGTTCTATAAATCTATAGTTCTTTGCAGTATGGAACACTTTAGTCACTAATCCATATTCAAATGGGACTGGATGCAGACAGACTCGAGTTGGGGAATTAAGGTTGGATGCCCTTCCTAACATTCCGCTGTGGGATCAAGCACGTGTTTGTTGAGTACTACCGCGATCCATTCTTGGTAGAGCAAATATCAAGGGAGTGAAGAGTTTATGAAGCTTTGCCATGAATTGCTGTTACATAGATGTATAATGCCAGGAAATTTATGAGAATTTACACACGCACGCACACACACTATATATATATATATATATATATATATATATATATATATATATATATATATATATATATATATATATATATATATATATATATATATATATATATATATATATATATATATATATATATATATATATATATATATATATATATATATATATATATATATATATATATATATATATATATATATATATATATATATATATATATATATATATATATATATATATATGTTCCGGTTTTACGTCACGGACTCCCTTTTCTACCAAGGGCTAGGACGGTTGCCTTCTTGCGAAGGACTTGTTTTGGCAAATGTAATCGTTACCCTGAGTGCATGCCCTTGCTAACCTCAGACCGTGACGGGGCGCGAACCCTCGACCTGCCGCCTCAGAGGCGCGGACGCTACCGTTTGAGCCACGGCGACTACATATATATATATATATATATATATATATATATATATATATATATATATATATATATATATATATATATATATATATATATATATATATATATATATATATATATATATATATATAGACAATAAATATGGTTCTCGAGTTGCCAAGAATTGCCAAGAAATATAATATAATATAATTAATTTTTTAACTTATATTTTTCTCGGTCTCAGTCATGTCAAAAAAAAAAACTATGTCAACTTTCAGAGAGCTTCTGCATAAATAAAAAAAAATATCTACACGATGTAATATGGCTATAGTGTTGGCAGCAGTTGCCAAAATATATAACATTATTTTTTTGGACTTAGTTATTAGCAGACGGGTTTTATTCATGTAGTTCGTTTTTTTTTTTATTACGTACACACGCATCGATATCTAATGATATTTATTAAGGTTTCTGAGAGTTGTCAAAATTTTTAAAATTAATTTTTGGACTTAAAGTTTCATAGGCAAGAAGTACTAATACATTTGAATATTAAAACGTAGAGGTTAGAGTGAAACAGTAGCAAAGAACCAGAAATAATGCGTGAAAGCAGGAAAAATACCAAGAAACAAAAATGGAAACTTTGTACATGAAAAATAATAAAAACTTTTCGTATGACATATAAAAGGTATATTGTTTGACGCTTTTAAGTACCTAGAATGTATTTTGCACCAGATTCATAATTTTTTTTTTCTTTTGAAAACTGGTAACTGTGAACAAAGTTAAAAAGTTAGTTTTAAACTTATCTCAACGGTAGAGTTTCTTCCATTGAACTGCTGACTGCGATTTGATGTCGCTATGCATCCCCACTCGAGTGGGGGTTGGACAATAACAGGTTGAAGCTGGGGAAATTATGACGATGCCCTTCCTAACGCCCCACGGTAGACTCAAACACACTTTTATCACTTCCCGCGCTAATCTTTAACCACTGTGCTACCAAGGTTCCCATAAAGTCTATAGTATGATGAACATTACCACTGAAGGCAAAAGGAATTGTTTAATTGGTTCGTACTCTATAGAATTCCTTTTATCAATTATGCATCTATTATATAAAACTGTTTTCATAAAAAAAAATGGTAAGTATCTCATTTTAATTAAAAATAAAAAATAAATTATAATGTTTCAAGAAATATAATTTTACTTGCAACTATTGTGGGCCTGTCAACTCCCGAATCGAGTGTTCTAACCACTCGACTGCCGCGGTGATATTTACTAAGTAAGTGGTGGAAAAAAAAAAAGTGTTCTGTGGCAGAAACCGTTTTCACTATAACTCCAATATGGAAACATTAAAAAAAGTTAAAGTTAAAGTTTGCTGTTTTAGCCCTCCTATCAGAGACATCGCCCCTGTTCTGGCGGGAGTCAGCCGGTGCAAGCACCAACCCCTCACTGTGGTGTTCAGCCACAGCAGTAACCTTTCCAGTAAACAGTTTCAACTCTCGGTCCTGAACGGGAATGGAAACCAAAAATTTTGCACTACAAATAAATCTTAAATATAAGTGGATTTGGTACGAGATATATTCCAGTTATAAAACAAACATGACATGCATCTGTAATGGATTTACAATATAATTACAATAATAGACGTATCATGAGAGCTAGATTATTTTTACATAAGTAAATGTGTGAGTGTAGTACAGTAAAATATTACTTATTATATACAGTAAAAGGCTTATATAACTAAAAATAATAGGACCTCTTAAAGCATTTTCTAATAGTTTATCCTTTAAAGTTACTTCGAGAGCCATTTTCTATTATAAATACATCAAAGAAAACGTTGTCTTAATCATAGATATATGTAACCAAACAAAGAAGTAAGAAAATAAATGAAGAATCAGTAGGTAAAGCTGGTGGAAACATTTATTAAAAATAAACAAAACATGCAAAAGAAATTGAAGTTATAATCAAAGGAGTATGTAACCAAACAAAGCAGCACTAAAAAAAAAATGGAAGCCAAACTTATGGCAACAAAAAGGAATTTTTTTTTTCTTTTATTTACAAAAAGGAAATTTAAGCATTTCCAGAATTAAGTTATAAGTTACTCATTAAAAAGACTAAAATTAATACAGACGGAAGAGAATCTAATTTTTAATTCGTCATTTAAATGAAAAAAAAAATATTATTTCCTGATTAAACCTCAGCAATCAATGCTTTCATAACTAATCAAAATGCTTAACTTGTATTTGATAGATGTCTTTAGCAAATATTAAAGGTTAAAGGTTAAAGATTGCCGGTGTTTCAGTTCCGATATCCATCTGAGATGCTCCTCAGAACGTCAGCCGGTGCAAGCACAAACCCCCCCCCCACTGTGGTGTCCAGCCACAGCAGTAACCTTCCCAATAAACAGCTTAAACTCTCGGTCCTGAGCGGGAACCGATCTGTCGACCTCGCGAATGCGAGACCAGCACGTTACCACTGTACTAGCCACAGACAACCTGGATGCTCTTCCTAACGCCCAGCGAAGGTTTGTGATTTCCCGAACTGACCTTTAACCACTGGACTACCGAGATCCCCATGAGCTAAGTTCAAATAATGATTTTTGAAAATAATTTTATTTTCAAGAATACAAATATCTGCTCTTTTAGGGGCCAGTTCCCTCAGAAGTGCTATAAGTCACGTGACACTAAAACTAAAATAAAAAAAATCACCAGCTGTTAAACCACTAAAGACTTTTATTACCCACGTTACGGTGTTTTTAACATTATTATAGATATTAATAAGTTTTCCCTTTCTAATACTTCTAGAAATGCCTATGAACTAAGAATAATGCTAGATGCGGCCATTATGCCCTTCTATAAATAATCACCATTAAAAAAAATAACTAAAAGCTATTTACATTTCTATATTTTCATGTCATTAGGTACAAACGTGTTACACAATAAAAAACCTTAGCAATTGATGTAAACAATCTGGACCATGCTTTATTTTTGCCTTGTTTACATAATATTCTTGAGCTTTCCAGTCTTTTATATTGTTATTTCTCTCATTTAATTGTTTTGCGTAAAATCCATCTGGGATATTAGACAGACAGACAAACAGACAGACATAATAGACAGACAGGCAGGCAGGCAGAAAAGCGCGTACGTACATACATACATACATACATACATGCATACATACATACATACATACATACATACATACATACATACATACATACATACATACATGCATGCATGCGTGCATGCATACATGCATACATGCATACATGCATCCATGCAGAAAATGAGAGAGATCTAGAAGTAAACATACTGGCAGATTTGTCTCCACATATAAATGGCATAGTAAGGGCAGCATATGCATTCTTATCAAATGTAAGGGTAGCCTTCAGGCACATGGACAAGGAAATGTTCAGAAATATTTATGTAACCTATGTGAGGCCAAAACTCGAATATGCAGCCACCTTTTGGAATCCGCACTTGAAAAAGCACATAGCTAAGCTTGAAAAAGTTCAAAGACATGCCACGAAACTGGTGCCAGAAATACGCAATCTCAGTTATGATGAGAGGCTGAGGGAATTAGACTTACCATTACTCGAAGCTAGAAGATTGAGGGGGATATGGTGACAGTCTTTAAATTCCTTCATGGTTATGATAGAGTGGATAGGGATCGATATTTTGATATGGCTGGCTCTAGAACTAGAGGTCATAGTTTGAAGCTTCGTAAGAAAACTTCTTTGCAGGATGTAAGGAAATACTTTTTCAGTGTAAGAGTAGTTGATAATTTGAATTGGCTAAGCGAGGAGGTAGTTAATGCTATCTCAATCCATAGTTTTAAGGACAGGTATGATAAGTATCACTAAGTCTAAAATGGAACCGATGAGGAGACGGGAAGATACGAGCTTTGGGCTCTTTCCCGTAAACACAATTAGGCAATCACAATTAGGTAATCACATACATACATATTTGTTCCTTGTATATGTAAATGACCTATCAGAGTCTGTAAATTCATTCATGAATATGTTTGCAGATGATGCAAAGATTGTGAAGAAAGTAGAAAACGAGAACAATGGTAGAGAACTTCAGGAGGATCTAAATAGTCTGCATGAGTGGTCAGAAAAGTGGCTAATGAAATTCAATGCTTCAAAATGTAAGGTAATGAGAATGGGTACAAGTGCAAGAAGGCTCAAGTTTGACTACTCGGTGGTTGGAGTACAACTTCAAGAGACAGAAAATGAGAGAGATCTAGGAGTAAACATACTGGCCGATTTGTCTACAGAAATACATATAAATGGCATAGTAAGGGCAGCATATGCATTCTTATCAAATGTAAGGGTAGCCTTCAGGCACATGGACAAGGATATGTTCAGAAATATTTATGTAACCTATATGAGGCCAAAACATAAGAACATAAGAATAGAGGACACTGCAACATGCCTACTGGCACACACGAGGCAGCTCCATTTTTGAATTGTATTTTCAGCATGTCTAACCTATTCTATTCTACTCTACTTATTTATTCTATTTTTCTTTTTATGATTTTTCTAATAAGCACTAACCTATTCATACCCACCCTACCTCTGTCATATGTCTATCTAATCTACATTAGAAGGTGTCTAAAGTATTGGCATTTACTATCCTACTAGGAGGCTTGTTCCATGCATCAGCTACTCTATTACCAAACCAATTTTTACCAATTTCCCTTCTGAACCTAAATTTATCAAGCTTAAATCCATTATTACGAGTTCTGGTTTGATCATGAATTTTTAAAACTTTATTAATATCTCCCTTGTTTATCCCTTTAAACCATTTATACACTTCAATCATACCCCCCCTAACTCTTTGCCTCTCTAGAGAATGTAGATTAAGTTTTTTTTAATCTGTCCTCATATGGTAGATTTCTGATATTGTGTATCATCTTGGTCATTCTTCGCTGCAATCTCTCCAAGGATTCAATTTCCATCCTATAATAGGGTGACCAGAATTGCACAGCATAATCTAAATGGGGCCTAACTAATGCAAGATAGAGCTGCAAAATAACTTTTTCCGTCCTATTGCTAACACTTCTTGAGATAAATCCTAAAATTCTGTTTGCTTTATTTCTGACAGCTGTGCATTGCTCTCTTGGCTTAAGACTCCTACTCACAAGAACTCCCAAATCCCTTTCACACTGAGAACTCATGATTTCATGGTTATTTAGCTTATAACTAGTATTGTCTTTTATAGTACCCATTTTAACTACTTTACATTTTTCAACATTAAATTCCATTTGCCATTTGTCCGACCATTCAGATAATCTATTTAGATCTTCCTGTAAAGCATGAATGTCTTCTTTTCCATTTATAATTCTACCTATTTTAGTGTCGTCTGCGAATTTACTTAGGTTACTACAGATATCCGAATCCAGATCATTTAGATATACGATGAATAATAGGGGACCCAGTACCGAGCCTTGTGGTACCCCGCTAGTAACCGAGCCCCACTCCGATTTCTCTCCATTTATGCAAACCCTCTGTTTTCTGTTTTTTAACCATTGTTTGATCCATATGAGAACAGCTCCTCCTATACCATGAGCTTCCAGCTTTTTAACTAATCTTTTGTGGGGAACTCTATCAAAAGCTTTGCTAAAATCTAGATATATTGTATCATATTATTTGGCACAATCTACTGCCTCGTAAACTTCTGAATAAAAAGACAGTAAGTTTGTAAGGCACGAAAAACCCTTAAGAAACCCGTGTTGTGAAAGTTTTATCAGTCTGTGTAATTCTAGATGTGCCCTTATTTTAGTTGCAATTATGGATTCTAGAATCTTACCCACTGTTGACGTTAAACTTACCGGCCTATAATTATTCTTTTTTAACAGCACCCTTTTGTAATCCACACTTGAAAAAGCACATAGCTAAGCTTGAAAAAGTTCAAAGACATGCCACGAAACTGGTGCCAGAAATACGCAATCTCAGTTATGATGAGAGGCTGAGGGAATTAGACTTACCATCACTCGAAGCTAGAAGATTGAGGGGGGATATGGTGACAGTCTTTAAATTCCTTCATGGTTATGATAGAGTGGATAGGGATCGATATTTCGATATGGCTGGCTCTAGAACTAGAGGTCATAGTTTGAAGCTTCGTAAGAAAACTTCTTTGCAGGATGTAAGGAAATACTTTTTCAGTGTAAGAGTAGTTGATAATTGGAATTGGCTAAGCGAGGAGGTAGGTAATGCTATCTCCATCCATAGTTTTAAGGACAGGTAAGATAAGTATCACTAAGTATAAAATGGAACCGATCAGGAGACGGGAAGATACGAGCTTTGGGCTCTTTCCCGTAAACACAATTTGGTAATCACAATTAGGTAATCACATAATACATGCATATAGAAGAGAGAGAGAGAGAGAGAGAGAGAGAGAGAGACCCAATAATAATAATAATAATAATAATAATAATAATAATAATAATAATAATAATAATAAATATAAATAAATAAATAAATAATAAATATGTAAATAAATAAATAAATAAATAAACAAATAAATAAATAAATAAATAAATAAATAAATAAATAAATAAATAAATAAATAAATAAATAAATTGAAAAGCATTCTGAATACTAATTTAAATTAAAGAAAACGAATATCAGTGGGTGTTTGTGTTTATAGAAAACGAACCAACGAGACGCAATTTATGGATAACCTAACCAAAAATCACGCTGTTTTTGTTCCACTAAATAGAATTTTATTCACATTACCAAGTGTTTTTGAAACAAGTTTTTCGCACGTTTTGCATGCTATCAAGACCAATAAATATAAAATCATATTAAATAGACAGAAACAGATCAATAACATCATTGTTTCTCTATATTAATAAAATTGTCATTGTAAAATAATGTGTGAAATCAAGTATTTTAATAATGGACCTAAAATTCAAGGTATATTGAAAATTCTTTATTTTTACACACTGGCTGCAACATCTCCGTGAATGTTGAACATTTTCCCTTTGATCGTAGCCAATGTCTGCATAATTAAGCTAAAACAAGTTTAACATTTGTTTAATGCTTATATGAATTTCATGTTTCAATAAATTTCCTAATATTTAAATGTAGTCTTGAACACGATTTAAACTAATAGTGATTATAAGTTACATTTAACATGATTTAAACCAATAGTGATTATAAGTTGCATTTAACTTCATAATAGCTTTAAATATGATGTCATAGATTTTTAACCAGTTTTAAATCTGTTATGACATTATATCTTTAAATCTGATTGAAGATGTTATTGCCTGTTAATCTGCCTACTAAATCTGTAAATATGATACAACTTAATAGTCTTTCAATCTATTTAAATTTGATTCAAATTAATGGGGTCTTTAAATCTGATTAAATTAGATTCAACGTAATAGTCTTTAAATCTGATTAAATCTGATATTGTCTATAATTCTGATGATAAACAATAATGACTTTACACATGATAATTATATTAAAATCTGATTTAACATAATATGATGATTCGGTTTTACGTCTCGAACTCCCTTTTCTATTAAGGGCTAGGACGGATGCCTTCTTGCGAAGGACTTGTTTTGGCATGTATAATCGTTACCCTGAGTGTATGCCCTTACTAACCTCAGTCCGTGACGGGGCGCGAACCCTCGACCTGCCGACACAGAGTCGCGGACGCTACCAATTAGCCACGGAGACTACAAAATCTGATTTAACATAATGATTACTTTCATTCTTATTTAAGTTGCTAATACCTTAAAATCTGATTTAACATGATAATGTCTCTGAATGTGAATTAACTTCAAAATATATTCATATCTGACATTACTTAACTTGAAAATATACTTGAATGTGATTAACTAGGAAAATGTCTAAGATATTGAAAGAAGTTTAAAATAATCCTAAAACAAATATTTTTGGATATATACTCAAAGGTGCTTTAAACATAATTAAACTTGAAACAATAGTATTTATTCTGTTATTTCTGCCTTGTTTCTAAGCTGCTGCTGCCTCTAACAACTTATTAAGTTTCAATGTTTTCTTGGTGCCCGGGCCCAATGAGGGCAATAGTTTTAGCTCTTCCAGGTGTCACACTCAAAAAAAAAAAAGTTTTTCAAACGTAATAACTGAAATCCATGTTCAGCCTCGTACAATGGCGGGATAAGATGATCTCGTATACTCGTTCAAAGGTCCCCGAAGTCACAATGATACGATACAGAAGCAATGGTAAGGAAAGTCTCTGTGATGTAATTCGTCCCTAAAATAAGTGGAGAGCCTTTACAAAATAACAGACGGACACACTCTCTCTCTCTCTCTCTCTCTCTCTCTCTCTCTCTCTCTCTCTCTCTCTCTCTCTCAAATTAAGTAGTTCTCATGAGTGCACAAAACTCTCTCTCTCTCTCTCTCTCTCTCTCTCTCTCTCTCTCCTCTCTCTCTCTCTCTCTCTCTCTCTATTGTCATCCCAACTCTTTCAATGACCACAGAAGATCTCTGTGCTTGAGATAATCCGCTAAGGGGGCTTCACCCCCCATTTCCACCACACACACACCACCCCCTTTCAATCCCTTAGACGGCTTAAAGCGCTGGAAATTCTAGTCATGTAGAGTGAGAGAGAGAGAGAGAGAGAGAGAGAGAGAGAGAGAGAGAGAGAGAGAGAGAGAGAGAGAGAGAGAGAGAGAGAGAGAGAGAGTCAAAGTCAAAGTCAAAGTCAAAAATTTTATTCCATCAAAAATGGCTATTACATGATACTTAATCTAATTACAAATTACAATGTAAAATGTCAAAATAAAACAAATGAAATTTGCAAAGCACAAAATCAAAATATTTACACATTAAAATAGGCATACATACACTTCGTCTACCCAATGGGAGGATAATAATGAGACTAAAATCACTTATTAAGTAGGTGATTTAAAAGATGAGATTTAAGTGAGGGTAATGTTTGGCAGCTTCTTAAGTTTGCGGGTAAAGAGTTCCAAAGTCTCGGGCCCATTACATTTAAGGCTCTTGCCCCAATATCAGTGGAAGTTCTGGGCACGTAAAAAGAATTCTGATATCTGGTGTTGACGTTATTGATACGCACTTGATTAACTGTTGGCAATGAGAAGAGCCATTCCGGTAATATTCCATGATTTATTTTAAAAACTAAAAGACAGATATTATATATGAACTTCCTGTCCATCCTTAGCCAACCCAATCTCTCAAAGAGGGGAGTCACGTGATCATATTTATGCACCCCCCCTATGGCAACTCTTGCAGCAAAATTCTGGAGCCTTTTCACTCGTAACATCTGGGTCTTAGTCGTGGAACCCCAAACACTCAGACAGTAGTTGAGAATACTTAAAATTAATGTTTGTACTACAATTACCCTACAATCAGGCTCGAATCTTTCATAGACTCTGTTCAAGTAAATAAGGGTCCCGTTCACTTTTTTATGTAGTTCATCGATATGAAAATTAAATGTCATGGTACTGTCCATAATAACTCCTAGATTTTTAACCTTATTAGATGGGAAGAGTGAAACATTGTTGAAATTTATACTGATGTTCTCAGGAATGCGGGACAGGTATTGATTTGATCCAAAAATAACAAATTTAGTTTTATTTTCGTTCAGTAAAAGACCATTACTGTTAAAATAACTTTTGGCACAGTTTAATATATCTTCAGCCCTTTTTAAGATTTCAGGAATTCTATCAATGTCACCAGTAAGCATAATCTGGGTGTCATCAGCATACATAACAAGTAGGCAATCTCTTATAAATTGAGGTAAATCATTAACATATATTAGGAAAAGCAGAGGACCCAAAATTGAACCCTGAGGAACTCCAAAACTGATATCTAGAGAGGAAGAGAGAGTCGAGCCCATTCGAACTGATTGAATTCGATCTTTCAGATAATTTTCGAACCAAAATGAGTCAACATGAACTTTGGAAAGTTTTCTCATTAGAATTTGATGGTGTACACTGTCAAATGCTTTAGACAAATCTAACAATAATAAAAGTGATATTTTCTTATTTTCAATATTACTATAAATTTTATCAGTAATTTTAAGTAGGGCCGTCTCGGTCGAAAGTTTAGGCCGAAAACCGTGTTGTTCTTCACATAATAGACAATTTGATTCAAGGAAATTTATTAACTGGGTGGCAACTACCTTCTCAAGTATTTTAGACAGAATGCTGAGAAGAGAGATTGGCCTATAATTTTCAACATTATTAGTATCTCCACTCTTAAAAACGGGGATGATATAGGGATGCTTCCAGAGGTTAGGATAAATGCCTGTAACAATGGATGTATTAACAATGACTAAAATGAAAAATACTGTAACTGGCAATGAGTCAATTAGGAAGCGAAGTTGTATCCCATCGGAACCACAAGAGTTTGTTGGTTTGAGGTTCTTTATGATAAGAATAAGTGTGACTAAATCGATTGGGTGCGGTCTAAAATTATTGATAATATTTCTTTCAGCTGGAGGCTGGCAATTATGTGGTTGATTAATAATCAAGTCATTATTATCTTGGGACTTTTCATATGTGGACTTACCTATTTCAGCAAAGTACTTATTAAAATCATTCACTCGCTTTTCCACATTATCACTGGGAAGGTCAGAATTTTCTAAGATTTCCTTATTTGCAGGAATTATTCTTTTTATAACATTCCAAGTTCCTTTGATATTTCCCCTATACTTGGAAAATTCTTCCCTGAAATGATTTTTCTTCTTTTCGGACAACATTGTTTTAGTAAGGTTTCTTTCTCTTCTATAGGCTCTTTCCATCTCGGAGTTTTGTCTATCAGATTTAAATTGCCTTAGGAGGTCATCTCTCCTTTTCATTTGCTCTTTTAACTGAGAGTCAATCCACGGGGCAGGAGGGCGTGTCATGACTTTGGTTGTAAGAGGGGCACATTCATTTAAACATCTCGTAAAAACGTCAGTAAAAGTAGAAACTTGATAATTTACACAATCTGTAGTTAGTATTGAATTTAAAGTGTTGTATTCATTAAGAAGAGTGTCGCAGAAACAATTTTGAGAATAATTCTCAAGAGATCGGAAAGTTTTAACAATTGGCGGTCTCTTTTCCTTCCTGACATTAACTGTAGCTATTAGAAGCTCGTGGTCTCCTACAGGACAAGGTAAGACATCGTGGTGAACTATAAAACTAGGTGTATTGGTAATTATAAGATCAATTAGGCTGGAGGAATTAGCGGTGATACGGGTTGCTTTATTCACAAGCTGATTTAAGTGGAGGGATTGAATTAATTTCCCCATTTTATTATTAGGAAGAAGGAGATTATCATTGAAGTCGCCTATGATAATGAGAGGTTTGCTCCTCAAACAGACCGACCGAAATACCTCGGAGATGTAATCAAAGGTGTCGTTGAGTGCATGTGGGTGTCTATATACACATCCCAGGATGAATGAAGGGAATTTCCTACTCTGAACAGTCAACCAAATGTCTTCGAGATGAGGAGGTCGCTCGACTTCAGGGGTCTTTAATAGGGAGACCGTTAGATGATTTCTTACATACACCCCCACACCCCCACCCCTACCGCCATCAAATCGATAAAAAGAATACTCAGGTATAGCAACAAAACCAGACTGCATATTAGATTGGAGCCAAGTTTCACAAACACACATTATATCCACGTTATTTTCTCTGATCATTAGTGCAATATTTTCGAAATTACCCAAAAGTGATTGTGCATTGATGTGTTGTATGTTTATGAAATGTTTCAATAAGCCTGTATTACAATGTGATTGCTATATATTTAAGGGACATAATCTTGTTTTATGGCCATGTTCACGGCAGTGACCACATTTAAGTCTATAGTTAAACCAACAGTGGGAAAGATCATGGTTTATTTCCCCACAGTTTGAACAGGGCTGTCGACGACTGTAGAGGTGCTGCAATTTCTCCCTCGCCCTGGGACGCTGGGGGTAGCGCCGTGGTTGGTCGTAAAGACTGTGATTCATCCTCGAGTCTCGTCTCCATCCTCGAATACCAGGTGGGATTTGACGATTCTGATGACGAAAATCCCGGGTA